>BDMV01000003.1:58493296-58664140 GCA_008326285.1 Oryza officinalis | reverse complement strand
AAAAAAAAACCCCTAGCCCCATGGCAGACCCCATGGTAACCACAGGGAGTCTCCCTCAGAACAACCCCATGGCAACCACAGAGAACCCCCCTCACAGTGACCCCATGGTAACCACAGATTGTCCACCTCAGGACAACCCCAATGCATATGCCAAACAGCTGGAGTGCATACTTCGGCAGCTAGGTGGTTTCACTGAACCCATCTACCATAGTGAGCAGATCGTCCGAGGATCCCGGAAGTACTGGAAGGTGAAGATCTTTCTTTCCTTTCAGGGAGAAGGAGAAGGAACGGCGATCTCCTTCCAGACACGTCATCCCCGGATCACCCCTGAAGCTGCCTTCCAGGATGTGCTTCGTGAAACCCTCTATCGGTTTTGCAAGATCTCCGCCCCTTTGGGTATAGTCAATGACTATGGCCTGCACCCATTCCGCACCGAAGAAGACAACCGGTACCACCTCCGCGTGACCAGACAGGACCAAGGAACCCGGTGCGCTCTCCTCTCCGAGTTAGCCTGCACTGTCGAGAATGCCTATGAGCAGGCACTCGAGGAGCTGGACGAGCTTCGAGACCAGTACACAGACCTGGAAGCCCGTTACCAGCGGCTGACCCACAGGAACACCTCTGCACTGCTTGCACAGGCGAATGTGGCGGCCAGAATGATGAAAGCCGGTGAGATGAGCAGGAAACGCGAGAAGTCCCCCCTAGGGATGGATCTAGTCTCCCCTGCGCCATCGCCATGAGTACCGTTAGGTGTGCAAACCTCTATTAGGCTTTGCACTGTTAAGCGTAGTAGTTCCTTTTCCCTTTCCCTTGAATTGTACCCTACCCCTGGAGTTGTACCTCTGTATCCTGTTATGAATGGAATGAAACCGTTGGTCCGTCATAAGTTCATGGTTTGCAGCTGAACATTTTGTTCGTAGCTAGATCATCATGCCTTCCTCTGGGAAGCCCATTGTTGTCAGTATAGGTTATTCCAAGTTTTGGTTAATAAGCACACCTGACAGAAAGAAGCGACCCCCGTTACCCGAGCAGGAAGCGATGTAAGTACGGCGATGAACTAATAATAAAATCAGTATTCAAGCCCTCATCAACAAGCGGCCCCAGACGACTCATTAAGGACCCGAAGTAGCCATGCCCATGACAGGAAGAACAAGAAAATTTCATTGGACACTCTAAGGACTGACTCTGCAGCAAAATGCCCAGCCATAAGATAATCCAGTTTTATGGGCATGTAATCGCCTTAAGACCCGTCAAACCAAGGCTGACAAGAACCATGACCACCAGTCCTCGGGAATACATGACAAGATACTGTCCACCACCAGTAAGTGGAACAGGACTTACCGTGAGAAGCACAAACACTGGAGATGCTGACCCCATAACAGGAGCCACCGAAAGATGGTGCCTACAAAAGGAACCCCAAGCAACCACGATAAAGGGCACCCTTCTTTTGGTCGAAGCTAGCCAGAGACCCAAGCCCATGGAAAACCCACCCGTAACCATGGAGGGGCATGCCATGGAAAACCCTAACGGGTATGCCGAACAACTAGGCCACCTACTCCGGCAACTCGATTTCTTTGAGGAGCCCGTCTACTGTGGCGAGCAAATCGTCCAGGGATCCCAGAAGAGCTGGAAGGTGAAAGTCTTCCTCCACTTCCAAGGAGATGAAGTGGTCGCTTTCCAGACTCGCCATCCTCGAATCACCTCTGAAGCTGCCATCAAGGATGTGTTTCGTGAGGCCCTCCTACGGCTTTGCAAGATTTGCGTCCCCTTGGGTGTAGCCGATAGCTTTGGTCTCCACCCCTATCGTGAAGAAGACGACAACCGGTGCCGCCTCCGCTCGACTGGACAACTCGAAGGGAGCAGGTGCACTCTCCTCTCCAAGCTAGCCTGCACCACTGAGAACGCCTATGAGCAGGCCCTCGAAGAACTGGATGAACTTCGAGATCGGTATGCCGATCTAGAAGCTCGCTACCAGCGCTTATCTCTGGAGTGCACTACCATACAACTCTTGCAAGCATCCGAGATAGTTCGCCGCATCCAAGGCCACAAGTTGACCGGGATTCGCAGGAAGTCTCCGCTGGAGTTCGATCCACTCTCGCCTCCACCGTCACCATGAGCAAGCTATGGGTGTAGACCCTTGTTGGGAAATGTCTTATCCAGTAGTAGCAACTCTCCCTTTTCCTCACTAAGGATGTATTTCCCGTTTATCTCGTTCAAAGGAGAAATTGGATGAAGGGGAACACAACCTTTTGCCTGCCATGAATCCATTGTTCAGAAAGGGTCGTCTGTGTCCACGCTTAGGCTGACCTGCCCTTGCCATAGAAAGCCATCCGACGGATTGAACCATTTCAAGATTGAACGATAATCTCGTCTAATGAGAAAGCAACCCCTAGATACCCAAAGTTAAAACAAGCATGAACCTGTTCGGAAAACCCACAATGCCGTTAGTAATCAAGCCTCATCAACGGATAAGCCAAGTCAGGCACAAGTACAAACTAGAGACAACCACACTAATGACACGAAAGGCCAAAGATTAAAGAGATGGACTACGAAGATCGATACATAGGGGATACATGCCAAGGTTTGGCAACCATGATGTCAACTACCTACTCTAACATCGCCTTCAGAACGGAAATGAAGACGATGGGCGCCAACACTATGAGGAGGAACACCGCCTCACATAGGTGGTCGGCATACTCGTCCGCAACAAGCACACGCCACCACCCCCAAAGGATGACCACTGGACGCACCAACCAAGATAAAGTGGCGCAAATAGTTGCGCTAACAAACCATAGGCCGGACCATACCCACACCCAGTACAAGGCAATGCACACCCACGACAAGAAGGTCCCTCTTCGATTGGGATGTCCCCGCGCCATCATCACAGCAGCCCCGCCCCCAATGGCGTCGCTTGCCGCCAGCGCCGGAGAAGAAGCACGCCGCTGCGACTCAACCGCAGCAGACGCCGACCTCGACCGCCGGCGTAGCTCACCCCTGGCCGCAACGCCCCCGCTCGGAGCACCTTGCGCCGCAGCGCCTCGCTCCGCGCCGCCACCGGCACCGTGGTAGCTAGCGCCGCGCTCGCCGCCATCCAGGTCGCTTCCACCGCCGAGCCGCCGCTCCATCTCCTCCCTTAGTTGAGCTACACCACCCTCCACTCACACTCCACTCGGGGCTACCGCGCAAAGAGACGTAAAGCAGCCCCTCTCTCTTCCCCTTTTTATCAAAAGTTGCACGCCTGGCAAAGCAACTACCCAAGTGTACAGGGCGACTAGAAATTTTGGATAGACCGGTGTATTTCGAAACGAGCCGTTGAATATTTGGATGCCCCGGTTAATGGCTATGAACCTCACAGAGTACACAAGGCACCACTGTGACAACCAGTCGTTGCGCGCTACAACCACTGCCACATGCGCATGCATATGAATCAAAAAAAAAAAAAAGATAAAGGTACCGACGCCTATCCCCAGAAAAAGTGCAAGCTTATCCGCGTGAAAAAAAAGAGTTTAAAATGGTCAGGACAGTGAACCAGGATGTTCTTCACCAGCCAGCACCGAACCTGTATAATTTGGAAAATTCATGGTACCTCAGCCTCTGTGTTTCTTCAGAAGTCTCCCAGAGTGCAACCATCCCTCTCTTTTTCTAACCCCTAACTAATCTCGGGGACGAGATTATTTTAAGGGGGGTAGGTTTGTAACATCCTGAATATTTCGACTTTGGAATACGGAATTAAAAATTCAGAATAACCAAAAATCTTTCTCAAAATACATTCATGCCTGAACTAACTCAATTCAATCTGTCGTTTTTCGTTTACACGTGGGCTAATAGACGAACGTCTGAGGATACGTCGATATTTGATTTCAAATATTATTTATTCAAGGAGCTATGATTTGCATATGCCAATTATTTTCGAAAAACAAAAACCCTTGAGCATATTTACTTTATAAATAAAGCTATATATCTAAATGTATCACCATTTTGGATAAAACCCATTAAGGGATAGTTTATTAAAATTTTCTCTGTTCGAATCCTTTTTCCTCATAAATCATTTTATTCAAAATTCCCTAATTTAGTCCCTTCCTCGGAATCCTAGGACTACCGATGAATTCGTATATCGAACGTTGATTCGGTAACGCGGTCCATCCATCCGATTAAATTCGGGGAAATCTCTAAGTCTGATCCTTGCCCATCTAAATGCCAGATTAAATCCAAGAGCTCACTTAACAGTCCAATTGTAATTCAAACTCAAAATTAAATGTCCATTTATACAGTCCCTTTACAATTTTGGAATTTAATCTCATTCAAATTCCATAAATCCAAATTCCTACAAAATTACAAAACATCCTATTCCTTTGGATTCTTTCCTGTTCGGCCCAACTCTTTTCTCCCTCCCTCTCCTTATTGGGCCAGCCCATCTTCCTCTAGGCCAGCCTAGTACTCTTCTCTTCCCCTGGCCCAAGGCCTGCCCAGCAAAACAAGTCTGTTTGTTGTCCCTCTTCCTCAGCCAGCTCGCACGCCAGGTGTTCGACGGAATGTCTGCAAGCACCGAGCCCCACGGCTCCCCCCCTGCACCGAGCTTCCAGTCCACCGAGGCTTTTCCCCAAAACACCGGCAACACAATGAGCAAAGTCCACACCGAACGCGTACGCCGCGTCCACGCCGTCCTGCAACAGCCCCATCCTCGCTCTGCGACCGCCCAATAGGACCGTCGGCCCCGCTCGGCCGAGCCGCCCTTGTCGCCATCCGCCGGCTGCGACGGCTATAATAGCCGCCCTTTTCGCTCACTGTTGCCACCACACCGACGGGCTGGACACCGTTGTCGTTCGATCGGCCGCCTTCTTGCCGTGCACTGCCGCTCTGCGTCACGCGCCGCCTCCACCTGGCCGAACGCTCAGCCCGGCCGTCGCCCAGGCCGAGCCGAGCCCCGCCGTCGCTGCCTGGCCGACGCCGTGGCCGGCCAGCACGCCAGCCGACCGCCCTTGCCGTGCCAGGCCGCCGGCACCTCGGCCTCCCGGCCACAGCCGCGCCTGCCCGGCCGCAGCCGCCGTGACCGCCCCGGGCCGCGTCGTCGAAGCCGCCTGGCCCGGCCTCCTGGTCGAGCGCCGTGGCCGACGCCGTGCCGTGCCGCGCCACCGCCCCGGCCTCTTCCTGCCCGGCCACCGCCCGGCGGCACGCTGCTGTCGACGCCGCCTCCCAGCCGCGGCTGGCGCACGCGCCAAAGCCGCGCTGTGCGCCGTCTCACGCCGCCCTGCGCCGTCCCCGACCGCGCCGCCAGCGCGCCGCGCCACGCCAGGCCACCTCACGGCTGCGCGCCACGCCGCCGCCACCCGCGCAGCCCCCCATCGCCACGTCGCGCCGCGCAGCCGCCCCTTCCCCGTGGCGCTGCCGCGCGTCGCCGCCCCGTGTGGCCCAGCCGCCGCACGCGCTGCCGCGTGCCGCCGTCCTGGCCCGCACGCGCCGCCGCGCCCGTGCTGCGCCACCACCGGCGCCGCACCGCTTGGCCGTGCCGCGCCGTCGCCCCTCCCGCGGCACCCTCCTCTTCTCCAGGAAGCAGCGGCAGAGAAGGGAAAGGATAAGGAAAGAAAGAGAAGGAAAGAAAGAGGAAAAGAGAAAGAAAAGAAAAAAAAAAAAAAAAAAAAAAGAAAAAGATGGTAGGACCCATCAGTGGGACCCACCCCTTTCTCTCTGTGGGCCCTCAGGCTTTGAAGAAGTCTAAATGAGGTCCCTCTTATTTGGGCTATCCAACTAGGAAGTCCATAAGACCTCCCTCCTTTTCCATCGGGCCGAGTCCATGTAATCTTTTACAGAAGTCCATATTGCCTCTCTCTTCAATTTCGGACCTAAGCCCACCAGCAGCCCCAAGTCCACACTACATCCCTCTACGTTCCAAGCGTCTCTCTAGAAGTCTGAAACACCTCTCCACCGCGGCCGGCTCCAACTGGGCCTCAGTGGAGCAAGAGGACGGATAAGCCGCCGCACCGTCATCTGAACCCCGAGAACGACTAACTTATTGGACGGCTAACCTCTAACATCTAACATTTGACCCATTGACTCACTAACCCGCTGACTTCTAACTCACTAACCCGCTGACCTCTAACTCACTAACCCGCTGACCTTTAACTCACTAACCCGCTGACCTCTAACTCGCTAACCCCTAACCCCTAACCTGCACTAACCCGCTAACATTTATTCCGTAACGCTGTGTGTTCGTTTGTTGCCACCGCTCGAACACGGGGTGTGCGAGGATGATCCGCGGGCCGACTGTCCCCAGGCTGTACATCGACGACCGTAGTTTCGTGTGAGGACCACCGCTCGGTGTGCCGCTACCCGGCTGCCGCAAGGTGAGCTCCTCTCCTGTTCTTCCTCTTGCTTTTGTTTCCTTACCGCCGTTGTTGCCGCGGCACGGTAACGTTGTGAGGCGCAACACCGTACCCGTTCATTACGCGGTTGCCCTCCGCAGCGATCACCGCTGTGCTGCCGGCCATGCATGCGCCACACAGCTAGCTGGCTGTACGTGTGCATGCACGCAAGCAGCTCACATTCACGCAGCTAGCTAGCCGTGTGTATGCATATGCATGCATGCTTGTAGCTCGCCCAAGCCCTTCACCTCACCATGCGCACCCTCTTTTAAAAACAAAACCCGTACGTGAGGAGTTAAGGGCGGTTCCACCCGTCAGACCTTTCCCTTTTCTTTGTTTTAAAACTTTTTCAATCTTTCGAATTCCATATCTCCCTCGTTTTAAGTCGGATTTGAACGAAACTTTTGTCAAAATCTTTCTAAAATCAAGATCTACGCAATGGCACTAGTTTGGTTATTTTTGATTGTTCTAGAATATTTGGCTCTTTTGTGTTAGCGAGTAGTTTGTGACGTTAGTATTCAACCGGACAGGGTACATCTGCGAGGAGGAAACTGAGCTAATCGAGAACGAACCCCCAATTGAGCAAGGCAAGTCACTACGCCCCCTTCCTCGAACATGTTGATCCTATTTTTATAAATGTGTTGATTGCAAATAAAATTGCATGCTAATTATAAAACGCGTACCCACATTTGCTTAAAGCCTTACCTTTGATATTGTTTATCCTTATGTATTTACACACCTTTGTTACCTGAGTATATTACTTTACGCGTGATTATTTACTCACTGCTTAGCCCTGCTTACATAGACGTTATACACTCCATATGTGGGATATGTGGATGTGGTTACACTGATCACTCGATGGGAGTGATTGATAGAGATCGGGTGGAGACATAAGCGCCACCCACAGCATGAAAACCTTTGTGAAAACCCAAAAACTTAATTAAACAAAAGTGATTTCGACTGGGGCGGCACGGATAGAATATGGGTGGTTCTGGGAACGGTAAGCCGCCGACCCTGGTCAGTTAAGGACCGAGTCAAGAAGCTAAGCAGGAAACGAACCGAGTACGACCACACTTCTTGAGTGGGGTTAGACCCGGTGGACTAGGTTATTCTCGTGGGGTGGCACCCCAGACATGGTAGGTTCTGGATATCGGTATGGAAATGTGGAAGTGTGTGGTTTAATGACGTCAAGCTTTATATATGTACGATGTAACCTTCGATCTCGGGAGCGCCAGGACTCCCCTCACAACCGGCTCGAGGTAGGAATGTGGCGCCGGGGGTGCAATGGGGATTCATAGTCCTTGGAGCGGGTGCCGCCATGCGAGGGTAACTGAAAAACCGGGCCGTGACAAGTCTCATGTATTGGGTGAGTCACGGAGTGTGGGATTAAAGGCGTACATCCACTGCAGTGTGAGTAAATTAAACTATTCGAATAGCCGTGCTCGCGGTTAATGAGCGCCGGGACTTGTATTACTCTTGACTAGCCTCGTCAATTTGTAATATTGCTTAAAATATGATGGGTGTGGAAGGTGTGACCTTGCCTGATATGCAAAAAGGTCATAGTGGTTAAAATTGTGGAAACTGGATGCGAGGGTAAACCGGACCAAGCGAGGCTTGGGGAAGGTGGATGAACCCTCGCAGGTTAATGATAACTTCAACTTAACGTGGTCTTCAGTTAAAACTGTTATGGGATAGGTTTGTGAAATAATTTGTGAAAACTAGCTTTATGCAAATAAACCAAGCCATCCTTGAACCCCTATGAACATTATATGCATTCTGTAGTGGTGGCTTGCTGAGTACGGTTGGTACTCACTCTTGCTTATTTACATCTTTTAGAAAGGTGTTGGTGTCGACCTGTACATGTGCTATGCTGGCAAGGAGTTACCGAGGACGGTGGAATAGGGACCTAGGTTCACCAGTCGATGCGTGTGGGATAAGATGGACCGCCGCTGCTTCGCTTCCGCTACTTCATTTAGTTGTTTTGGTATTTTGTGTTGCTNTTTCAAGCCGACCCCGGAGACAAGAGTGCATGGGGCGCAACTTAGGGCTGATTATGCGAAAGTGCAAGTTGACTCAGTGAAGCCCGAATTCGATCATTTCCCCCTCCCTCTGGCACCGAATGACGAGGTCCTAACCCTTGGAAATGCTCGTGGAACCTTCATCCAATGGCCCAAGGACCTCATTGAGATAAGGGTGATCCCCAGGCCAAGCACTGCACCAAGCGGTCGTCTAATAGTACAAACTACCCCTGCTCCTTCAGCCCCTCCAGCTCCCGGTCGTCATGAAATTGACGATGTCCAGCTACAGTACGACACGGACTTTGGGGGCGAGCCTATGGAGGTCGACAGCATGGCGATCACTAAACCCCCACCCCTGAAGAAGAGCAGGAAGGCGCATTCTTCCCCCCAGAGAAGAGTTATCGAAAAACCTGCTGCAGGGGTGCGAGGAAAAGGAAAGCTGCACCTCTCACGTCTTGCTCCAACAAAGTTAGATCTGAGCAAGGGGCCCATCACATATAGGAAGCCCGTACCTCCATCGTCCTACCAACTAGGCATGCCATTGGTTGGAGACGACGTGCTAGCAACGATGGGCACCGCTTGCAAGGAGCTACACATGTACTACATGGAGAAATCTAACGTGAGGAGGAAGAATAGAGAAAATGATATAATAGGCGAACACGCCAGAGCGCCATTCCTTGGGCCATCAAATTATATCGTGATAGACTTCAAGGATCTGTTCGACCTCTACAGGCTCCGCTCGGTGGACACAACCCTCCTCAAGTGCTACTCCTTGTAAGTACTCTTGCTCACGAAAATTATTCATCTCAATCCGTGTAACATGCTTATAAGAGCGTTTGGCTTGCGTGTAGGTATAGTTGGAAGTGGTGTCTCAAGAATGCACCGGAAGTTGCCTTCCTTGATCCTCAGGTAGTCAATGTCACAAATCTTCAAGGGGACCGTAGTGGAATGGTAAACTACTTATTTGATACCTTTTGGGCCCGACAAGACAAGGAGTACATCATGTGCGCCTACAATCAATAGTAAGTGTGTTCCCTAAATACATTGTATTACACGTCTAGCTTTAGTATTAACCTTAACTAATTTAATGCCGCAGTGGACATTGGATCCTATTGGTAATAACGCCTAAGTGGAGTACATGCCACTACTTAAACTCCAAAATTGACAAGCAACTGTACGATTGGACCCCGATTCAACTCGCAATAGATGAAGCGTGGGGCCAATATGTGCAAAAAGGAGGCCTTCGAAAGACAGGACAAGACACTCTTATCCACAAGAAGGACTTCCCAGTCAAACAACAAATAGGCGACCAGTGCGGATTCCATGTCTGCCACAACATGCGCCTTCTGTGCAAAGAAAAGGTGAAGACTTTGGCTGAATTGGAGGTTTGTAGTCTCATTCCTGATATGTTGTAACTAAATTGAAGTATATATATATATATGTATATGTATGTAAAGATCGTTCGACTAATTTCGAATTATGTACATGTAGGACAAATTTTCAGAGGATCCGCGTAGCAGCTTTGAGGACATTCGTGAGGAGATTGCCGACTTCATCCTCCGCGAAATTATTCACCCTAAAGGAATGTTTAGGGTTCAGGTGTAAGTGATGAACATTTTTTAACGTACTGTTTGAATTGTCAAACACATGTTATTATGTAATATTTATGTTTATTATATTTGTTATTTCTGTAAAATATATGTGAATGGCATATGTGAATGGGGATGTTGGGATGTATATGTGTGAACGGCATATGTGAATGGGGATGTTGTGAATGGCATATGTGAATGGGGATGCTGGGATGTATATTATTTCTGCTTCTGTTATTTTGCAGCGGGCATGGCTAGCACAGGCCTGAGGCTAGCCAAAAAAACAATATTTATTTTTTTTGTGGTCATACTCATCGGTGACGGGCTATAAGTTAAAGCCCGATTGAGTTATATCAACCGTGACGGGCTATAGTTGGGGCCCGATTGAGATAGACAGACATCCGTGACGGGCACTAGTTGTAGCCCGATTGAGATAGGTCATCCGTGACGGGCTATAGTTTGACCGGTCGTCTGGGTCAAAGCTATCGGTGACGGGCATTAGTTGAGGCCCGATTGAGATAGCTTCATCCGTGACGGACTTATGCCCGTTTGAGATGATTCCTCACATCACTGACCTTTGCGCTGTGTCGGACGTCATACCCGACACAGATGTCGGTTGCAGCCCGACACAGATGAGGGTTACCGTTGTAGTGCGGGGTCGTCGTCGGTGAGGAAGTCCCACATGTTGACGGCCGCCGTCACGCCCTGATTCATGTCGATTCGTCTCCTGATCGATCGATCAACTTCACTTCACGCACCTGATCACCTCAGATCGATCGATTCGATGATATGACGATCAATGCATGCATGTATAGCTAGGCAACTTGTTCGATCGATCGATTCGAATCGGTCCAGATCGATATATCGTTATATATATAAAGCAACATATATGCATGGCCAGATCGAGTTGGGTTAACGTACGAAACTACAGAAACTGCTGTGTCTTACGCTGTATATATAAATAACTAGCAAATATGTTCGTGTTTTGCAACGAGTGATGAGAAATTAAAAAATGAACAAAATTACTCAATCGATTCATAGCTATTTAACGTTTAGGATACGATTTTCTCAAACATTTAATTTTAATATATCAATAATTTCTTAAATTATTAGCTTAAAAATAAAAAAAATAGGACACAGATTTACCTCGAAAAATACACTTACGACATCATAAACTTATTAGCTAGCTATACTTTATAAGCGTATTCAAATATAAAATTGATGTTCAGAATTTAATCAAACCTTATTCTAAATGTCATATTTATGACTTGAGGGTGTAAACAACGAATATACTTCGTCTCCATCTAGCTAAATTTCTCATTGGTTCAATTTAGCTAGAATTAAATTAATAAGCAATCATAAACAATTAAAATGGTACTAATGCTATTTCTGAAAATAAAAAATACTTAAAATCACTGAGAGAGAAAAAAAACTAATTTTAGCCCGACCCAAACTTGTGGCCTTCTTATGGGCGGAGCGTACGTACGGCCCATGATGCGGCCCAATAGTGCAGAGGCCTGGGAACATCGCCCGACCCGACGTAGGAGAAGCCGAGGCCGTCCGATCTGATGGACGGTCCCGATTGATCCTGACCTAGACAAATATCCGGCAGCCCAAACCCTAACCCTAAAATCATTTCCCCTGATCCCCTTGCTCTCTCTCTCGAAAAGCGGCGACAGCGGCGGCAGCGGCATGCTGTTCCTTCCTCTCTCTTGTGAAAAGCGACAACGGCGATACTGGCGGAGCGAGGGTGATTCTGGCAGGCGAAGATGGCGTGCAGCGACAAGCCACGGCTGGCCGAGCCACCCGGAGCTCGTGCGGCGAACTGATGCCGCTTGAGCCTGGTCTGATGCCGTGCGCTGCCGCCATTCTGGGTCTCCTCCGCACGCCGCCAAGGCCGCAACAGCGAGCTCGACCTCACGTGGGCCACGAGAGGCAAGCGCAAGGCCAGTCCAGGGCGACGGCTAGGGTGCGTTCACGGCAGTCCAGGGTGAGACCATAATTTAGGGTTTTTTTCGTCTGCCATACTTCAGTTCTTGTATTTGGGATTTAATTTGAAGAGATTTTGAAATTTAGGGTTTCTGCAAATTGGGGAATTTTTCTAGGACATGTGTAACACAAACTGATTATGTGAAATCCTAATCGGAACTTGTTAACAGTAGATTTTTGTAATCGACCCGGAGAGAAAAGAGGAAACCGAAGCAGAGAGGAATGACTAAATTGGGGTCGGACCAAGCATCGTATCGGACTCGGTGAACGTATCGGACTAGAAGAAGCGCTAGTAGGGAGAGTGTATCGACCGGTACAGATGCAATACGGTCATTGGCCGATAGAGGCTGAAAGTTGACAGAGTCAGCGTGGGCTTGGTTTGGGCTCGAGATAAGCTTTAAGGAAGTTGCCAAATAGAGATAAAGCTCGATTTTAGGCAATTGTATCTTGTAAATCAAGTAGGTTTAGATCTAATCTGTGGCAAGAGTCTGCCGTAAAGACTTGTTTGTTAGTTAGAGATAAGATCATGTTCTACAAGGACCCTGTTGTAACCTCGGATATAAATATCCCGGTAGTATGTACATAGAAGCTCTCTCACAACACAATACAACAAACAGTTTCAATCTACTTTCGGCGCATCGCCAACCCTCGCAAGAGGTCAACTCTGACGAGTTCTTGCTTCCCCAGAGCAGAGGTAAGAACTCGTGCCCGACGATCTGCATCGTCGGGGTTAGCGTGTCGTTTTAGACACGTTAAGCCTCGATGATGTGATCGTTGTTTATAATGTTTTGTATGATCTTGACAAGTGTTTCAATTATGCTTCGCCAGCGATTTACTCGTTTTAGGGTTTGTTGCCGACGAGGGTTTAATTATTGCACTTGGTTAGATCATTCAATACATCTACCATCCCTAAAAGCAATCGGCGGTTTGATTTTCTTTGTGTTAAGTTTCAATCCACACTATGAGTTGCTATCGACCTTAGTCCTGTTTTGAGATCTAACACAAAGCCTGCTTTCGGTTGTAATTAAGGATAGCACTGGGGTTTCAGCCAGTCTTACTTGATATGCATGTTTATCGTAATATTTTCATGTGTATTTGCCATCTACATAAACGGATCGATTAATAGAGATGCATCTATTATAGATTACTCTTTAGGGTTTGTCTGTAATCGATATATTCATATTGATTGATTGGTTTATATAGATTTGCACTAGAGTATTAGCTAGTGTAGTTATCTTTATTGTTCTTATCGGCTGATGCCATTAATTGATATCAACATGTTGATGAAGGCCGATAGGATTAGATTCATGATTTAATCTTACTTTATTGCAAGTGAGCCGATATAGCTTTGCCCTATCGGCTGGGCTATGACAATGCGACATCGGCCTATCGGTCGATCGGCCATTGTTTTCTAATATGGTTTACTTGTTTCTTGTTGATTGCAGATCAAATCAACTGGCACGCTCTACATACAACTAGGCAAGCCTTTTGGACCTGTACTGGAGTAAAGCAAATCTCCCAGGTCGCCGTGAAAACGCGGAACCCGTTTGCTTGCAGGGCGGGTCGAAGTTCTGCGTCAACAGAATCGATTTGATGCGGGCTCGTAATGACGTGAGAGCAACGGATGAAAATAAATTGATTTCTGTGGTTCCTTTTGTTCTTCCCGTTCGCTTTCTCTTCTGCTGGGGTTCTCTGTTCGATTGGATCGTGTGTGGGAACGGAGGCCATCGCTCCATGGGACTTACGGACAAAAAATTGATGTGACGAACAAAAAATCATCAATTTTCTAAGTAGTTAAAGTAAGATAAAATATACAGTCCTAATCCAAATCGTGAATAGAACAACCTGGCTGACACAGAGTACTCCCTTAGTTTCTACTAGTACGAGTATGAGTGAGTTCTTTACCCAACTTTCCCAACTCACCTCTCTTTTTTTTCGCGCGCACGCTTTTTAAACTGCTAAACGGTGTGTTTTTAGCAAAAAGTTTCTATACGAAAGTTGTTTTAAAAAATCATATTGATCCATTTTTTAAAAAAAAATTAGCAAATACTTAATTAATCATATGCTAATGAGTTGTTCCGTTTTTCGTGTGGAGAGAATATTTTCCCAATACTGCCTATAAGTAGTAGTGATCGCATAATAATAAGTATGGTAGATTACTTCAAATATGTGTACAATTACGCGCACGTATTCAAACAAGGAATCAGATCCGGGCTTTGCAAGGAAATTAAAGACTCAAATCTCTTCCTCCTTTTCTCAAAACCGAATCAAAACACGACTAAAATTTAACTTGTCATCAGTACGTAGTATCACAACCACAAGCCTAATAATTAACCTGGAGATTATTATGGCTTGCTTAATTAAGTGCACACTGATTACACTGTAACCAAAACCAGGGCAACGTTTCTGTCTCACACACCGTACGTGCCGTACCGGTACGTGAAACGTGACGCGGCACAAATTAACTTAAGCAAAGCCCGGATCCGATCTGATCACGAGGAGAGAGAGAGCGCAGCAAAGGAGGACTCAACGGCGGATTCGGCGCCCGCGAGGCGAGGCGGAGTCATAGTCGAACTCGAATCCAACGGTCCACGCGCGGCCGCGTCGCGCGCCTCCCCCTATATAAGGGCGCCACCCCCCACCACGCCGTCCAAGGTGCCCACGCCGCCCGCTGCGAGGGTTTAGGGGCCAAACCCTAGCTCCTAGCCCTAGCCCTAGCCCTAGCGATGTCCAATCCGTTCGACCTCCTCGACGAGGCCGACGGCGAGTCCGGCGAGGCCGCCGTCGCCATCCTCGTCGTCAAGAAGAAGGCCGAGGCCGAGGCCTTCGCCGCCGCCAACCCGCAGCCCACGAAGAAGGGCGCCAAAGATGGTATGGGTTCTTCGGGTTCTTCTCAATCCTCTCCTCCTGCACCTGGTTTTGATTCTGGATTAAGGCAATCTGGGAATTATCTAATCTATATACACGTCGGGGTTTGAGATGAATTTTGTGTGTAGTTCTAATCTATATTCGTGGGGGTTTTGAGATGATGAATTTTGCGTGTGGTTCCAATCTATATTCGTTGGGTTGATACAATAATTAAAGGTGCTTCCTTTTGAGGGTTTATTATTGATTGCCTGAGTAAACTGGGTATATTGACTGAGTAAATTGTTTCCTTTGATTCATCTGGAATTCTGGATCGATCGTGTAGGGCGATGCTTTTATTTTACTACAATTTAATATACATGTTTCCTGCTCCTGATAAATATGCATGTTTCCTGTTCCTGATAAATATGCATGTTTCCTGTTCCTGAACTGGCTTAAATACACTATCGCTTGCCTCTCATTGGTTATGTGCAATGTTGTATCCACGAGCATTTATACATAGTAACTATTTCATCGTTGATTCAATTGCCCTTCTTGTTATGATTATTTATTATATATCACCAATTGATTGATTTCATCATATTAATATCAATCAATGCCTTGTTGCCTGCAATACTTCCTATCTTTTAATTAAATGCCCTGCTGCCTGCAATTTTGTGTCCAACACGATTTGGATCTGACATTGCCTTGTTCTTGTTTGTTGTTAGTGAAGGGGAAGAATAACAGCCAAGAGAATGGCAGTGGAGGCCCGAAATACAATTATGATTATTACAGCCGTGGCTATTCCAACAACAATGGTAATAGCCATGGTTATCAAAATCACAATTACAATGGTAATGGCCAAGGTCATTACAATGGTGGATATCAGCCTATCCACCACCAGGGGAACGGCCAGTATCAACACAATGGGAATTATCATGCGGACTATGGATATGATGGTGAGTGTGCAGAGAACTACAATAATGGTCAGAGGCAAGTGTACAATGCGGGTCAGTACAGGAAGAAGAATTTGCAGTACAGGCCTAAAGAGAAACAGTTGTCTGAAACTGCTTCTGCTTGTTCTGCTGAGAACAAATCTGAAGAGAAGTTGGACTCAGCCAATGAAACAGGGGATGCTGTTGCCAAGCCTGTTTCTGGATCAGAAGAATCTACAGGGTATGTTGCACACTTTGTTTTGTTATTTTCAAATGAATTGCCTTTGGTGATTCCTGGAATGTAATCCTGTACTATTTCCAGGGATGTTGCGAAAGACGATTCGAAGAAGGATGGAGGTGACCCTGAAAAGAAGAAGGTGCGCAACACTCTTTGCGGTTCCGCTAAGAGGAAGTTGAAGAAGCAGCGGCCTAAGGATGCTGATTCTAAGGTTACCGGAAAGACTGAGAAAGAGGTTGTTAAGGAAGAAGAGAAAAAGGTTGGTCTCCATATTTGCCTTCACTTGTCATACAGCATTTAAATGTTTAAAGTGTCCAAACCCTTGATCGTTGTTGCTGACTAATTACTTTGAAATAGGAGATGACCCTTGAAGAATATGAGAAAGTGCGTGAAGAGAAAAGGAAGGCTTTGCAGGACTCGAAATCTGAAGGAAGGAAGGTAACTGCTGAAGTGTTTGAGGGCATGCAACTACTGGAGAAAAAGAAGCTTGATGATGAAAATGCTAGCAAGAAGGCTGAAAATGAGCAGCACAAAGAACCAGCAAAGCAAGTCAAAGCTCCTAAGGTAACAGAATCTTCTTTACAACTAGAATTTAATTTATGCTTGTGCAATTGACCCAGAATAAAGGAAAGAGACATAGTTTAGAATAATGTGATCTAAAAAAAGTCAGTGACCTCTTTTTTCCTTATGAACTTTGCAGGCTATAAACCTCAATGACTTGTTAAAGCCTGCTGATGGACAAGTGTACCGCCCTCGTCCTCCACCTTGGCGTGTGCAGGAAGATGGCTTTTCACAAGGGTACTACAGTGGTGGTGGTGGCCCTGGTCGTGGCAATGGTGGTTTCAGGCAAAACAGCCGTGACAACAGCGCTGAACCACAGAGAGACAATGCTGGCCATGGAAGGGGCAACGATGGCTACCAAGAGCGCCGTGATGTTGGTTACAACAGTGGCTACCAAGGGCGTGGCAATGGTGGATATCAGCAGCGTGGTTACAACGGCAACAACAATGGTGGATACCAGCAGCATGCTTACAATGGCAACAACAATGGTGGATATCAGCAGCGTGGTTACAAAGGCAACAACAATGGCGGATTCCAGCACTCTGGCAATGGTGGCTACCAGCAGGGCCGAGGCTACTCCAACAATGGTGGCTACCGGCGTGGTGTTAACCAAGGCAACGGCAACGGCAGGAACCAGAGCGACTCTGTCCTCTCTCCTGCCCACTTCCCTGCGCTGACAGGAACCGTCGCTGCGACGGCAGAGAAGGTGCAGTCCCAGGCCTCCTCGTCTCCAGCTCCAGCCCAAGCTCAGGCTCAGACCCAGTCATCGTCGTCCTCAGGCGCAGCTCCAGCTCCTGCCCAAGCCAAGTCCCAGGCTCCGTCTAAGGGGCCTAATTCTTTTCCTTTTTGAGTTTTTTGAGACAGTATTTGAGGAATATCGGAGGAAAGTTTTTGTACCGGATTTTGCATGCTTTTCGGCGTTGATTCTCAAATCGGTGCATCCAAACGGCGGTATAACTAGTTGCATAGCAGATGAAGTTAGATTTTCAAACTTGCTAGGAGATCAGCGTGAGAGAAATAAACCGATAGAAAACTTATCGGGTTTTGGATTTCAAAAAAAAAAAGAAGAGGAAGAAGATAATTTCACTTTGTGACGTATTTCATTACCTACTTCTATATATGTTACTCCTTTTAATCAATGTTTTTACATTAGACTTATGATCATAAGAATGATGTTATAAGTACATATGACATTCTTCATGAATTTAAAGTGTCACAAAGATAAAAATACTTTTAAAAATAATTGATTAAATAGTTTTAAAAAATAAAAATAAAAGAAAAAGAAGAAAAATTTTTTTTTAAAAAAAAAGCGAAGATGAAAGGAATAAACGAAAGAAGAGGAGGAAAGATGACGACGGGGATACCGGATACGAGACGGTGAGCGTCGATTGCCTAACGCCGACGCGAGGGTGACGTCAGGGGAAGGATGACGCAGAGTAGACGTAAGCACGTCGTTGGCACGTTCCAGCCTCCATTCCAACCTCGCCCGCGCCGCGCCGTTATTCCGGAAGCAGCCGCTCCCGCGAAGAAACTAAAAGAAAAATAAAAAGAAGAGAAAGCAAAGCGTTTTCATCCACACGTGACGCTTGGCACTACACTGCTCTCTGTTTTTGGTCAACCCCAACCCAAGCAAAGCAGCCGCGTCTCTCCATTAATTACTACCAAAAAAATAATTTATTTTGTTTTTAAGATCATTCCAACAAGAACACCATACCAATCCTTGGTCAAATTGTTCAACCCCAATTCTCTAGTCTAGTGCTATTTATCCCAGAGACATGGGGAGAGGAGGAGTGGATCCACGATGACGATGACGAGGAGCATGATGAAGCTTCTCTCTCCCTCCTCCTCCGCTATTTATACCACCCTCTCCTCTCGTCTCGCCAGGATCAACGCCACTCGCCATACACCACAACCACCAAAGAGCAGAGCAAGAGCACTAACCTGTACTGCCTCTAACCCCAAATCCAAGGCCAAGCCTCTGCTGCTGCTTCTCTTGATCGTCTCACTCATCTTGCTTGCAGCTTTCTTGCTGATTCGAGCAACCATGTCTTCTTCGTCGTCGGATGCCACCGCCGCCGCGACTTTTGAGAAGCCGAGGACGGTGGTGAAGAAGATCCTGGCGGAGTCCCAGCCCGAGGGCGACGGCGCCACCGTCCGCAGGAGCATCGGCAGGTAACGGATCATCGATTCAATCATATCTCTGATCTATTCTTTTGTCCAATTCTAATGGGGGCGTTGACCTCTGTTCCTGCAGGCACGAGCTCAGGAACCTGGATCCTTTCCTCATGCTCGATGAATTCTCCGGTAATTACAAATTTTCAATTCACCGGCCGCCTAAAATCGCGACCCTTTTGTGCCCGAATGATCTTAATTTTACCCTCTCTTTTACCAGTTTCCAAGCCTGCTGGATTTCCCGACCATCCCCATAGAGGATTCGAGACCGTCACCTACATGCTCGACGTACGAATGATATTATCTTCTTGTGATTTCTTTCGTCTTTTTTTTATGCCCATAAGGTGTTTGCTGAAATGCTGCTGTTGGTTTCAATTCAGGGGGCGTTCACCCACCAAGACTTTGCAGGGCACAAGGGCACTATCAGCACGGGAGATGTCCAGGTCTTACTCTACCCTCCAACTAAGAACATCTTTCATCACTTTCAGAAATTGATGTTTCACCAGAAAAAAAAAGGGAGACTTTGTTTTCTAATTTCAAATGCTGACATGGCAATCTTGAACATGTTTCCTTCATCAGTGGATGACGGCGGGCCGCGGCATCGTGCACTCGGAGATGCCGGCGGCGGACGGGGTGCAGAAGGGCCTCCAGCTCTGGATCAACCTCTCTTCCAAGGACAAAATGTATATAAGCGATGATTGATTTGATTTGCACTCCAATTTTGCAAGATTGTGTGTTTGTAAATTCTCATTGGGTGGACTTCTTCCATGCAGGATTGAGCCGAGGTACCAGGAGCTTATGAGCAAGGACATCAGCTGCGCCGAGAAGGACGGCGTGGAGGTGAAGATCATCGCCGGCGAGGCCTTCGGGGTGCGTTCGCCGGTGTACACCCGGACGCCGACGATGTACATGGACTTCACGATGCAGCCCGGGTCGCAGCTGCACCAGCCCATCCCGGAGGGCTGGAACGCCTTCGTGTACATCATCGACGGCGAGGGCGTGTTCGGGAGGGAGAAGGCGTCGCCGGCGAGCGCCCACCACTGCCTCGTGCTCGGCCCCGGCGACGGCCTGAGCGTCTGGAACAAGTCCGGCAAGCCGCTCCGGTTCGCGCTCGTCGGCGGGCAGCCGCTCAACGAGCCCGTGGTGCAGCATGGCCCGTTCGTGATGAACACCCGCGCCGAGATTCAGCAGGCCATGGAGGATTACTACTATGGCAGGAATGGCTTCGAGAAGGCCCGCCATTGGAGTTCCGCAGCATGATTGATCATCCTTCCTTCACACCATGACACACCATCACCATACATAATGTTGCTGAGCTGAACATGATGCTGTTTTTAGGCATAGTAGTATATCATTTCATACAGTAATAAATAGGTTTATTGTCATAAATTTTTCCTTGATTGGCTGTATAATAAAACGATATCTGTGTAATGAAAATGATGGTAATATGATTGGATTTTAAATGGAGCTGCACAACAGATTATGCACATGTCATTGACTCATTGTACTTGTTTTCATATAGGTCAACTGTGAGCTCAAAGCAAATTTTAGAAATATCTAAATATCAAAGACAAATTTTCTTCCCTATTTTGAACATTCTAGAATTTCAGCTTGTGGATAAGGAATTTTGATTCACCCCCAAATCCTCCAAGAAAACAAAACAAAAGAAAAAGTTAAGAAGACCAGTAAGCCACATGTCAACAAGGCACTGGGTGTAGTGTACCACGCGACGCGATGCAGCCGGAGAATGGACGGCCACGACGCATCTCCCACCCAAACCCAATCAAATCCGTCCATCCATTCGCCCAAGCGGCAATAATCCGCCTCGTGCCGCCCGCGTTTCCCTCCCCTCCACGGCCACTCATTCCTCCCTCGTCCCCTCCCCACCACCACCACCGGCGGCGCAATGCTGGCGGCGGCGGCGGCTCTCCGGCCCGCACCCACCACCGCGGCCTTCTCCCCCTCGACATCGAGGTCGCCGCCTCCAACGTTCCTCTCCTTCCCGCACCGTCCTCACCAGCGATTCCAACTCTCCGCCACCGCCGAGGGCGCCGGCACCACCGCGGCGCAGGAAGGCGTGTCGGCGTCGGCTCCGGCTCCACCGGTAGACGAAGCGCGCCTAGCACAGGTACGGAGATGTTTTTTGCTTGTTGTTTGGTGCGATGTTGACGCGCGGGTGATCGAATGAGGGTTTCGTGTTGGATGTAGTTCGCGGCGGATTGGCAGGCGGCGCGCGCGGAGAGGGACCAGGGGAAGATCCTGAAACTGCAGGTGCTACGGGCCAACAGCGGCGGGTTGATCGTCAGGTTCAACTCCCTGCAGGGATTCGTGCCCAACCCTCTCCTCAGCCCCGCGCATTGGTGTAAAGGTTGTCAGTTTCTCTAGTTGAGTTTGTTTGCAGAATTTGTCCAGATTTTTGAACCAGCTCTAGTTACAATCGATCGCCGGATTAAGAGGTGATTGCAGCTGTGGGCTACCGTAACTGAACTCATGGTGGGTGTATGTTTTTTCCTTGTAGACCCCAAAAGGCCCATTCAAGATGTTACAAAGGACCTTGTGGGTTCTTCCATTTCTGTCAAGGTAAGAGGCTCTATTACCTTTTGAGCTCCAAATTCGATTATGGTACTATACCATGCAGTACTAAAACGCATGCTGGTTTTGGATCAAAATGCTGTTCGATGTTAGTTTTGATTTGCTTGTCTGGCAGAATTTTACTATTTCAGTATTAAACTGGGTGTCCCTATCCAAGGAACTATAATATTCTTTAACTTTGCTTTCTAAATTGCATTATGAATTTTTTTTCAAGCACATTCTGGCAAAGTTGTATCATTGGCTTCTCAAATCTCAATTAATGTAGATACAATCTAAGGGTACCAGATTGTAGGATTCGAACTTTGCACATTTTTCTTCAGAAACTGAAGCTAATTACTTTAGGTAGTTGAAGTGAATGAGGAAGAAAGGAAGCTTGTCTTCTCAGAGAAGGATGCGAGTTGGTCCACACATTCTTCTCTAGTCAAGATTGGTGATATCTATGATGGAATTGTCGGTTCAGTTTTCCACTACGGTGCATTTGTTCATCTGCGATTTCCTGATGGTACCCATTGAGCAACACCCCTTGTCATTTTTGTTGGTAAATGTTTTGTTGATTTTCTGACAAAATCTATGCTCAAACAGGAAGTTATCATCTTACTGGCCTTGTACATATCTCTGAGGTCTCTTGGGATCTTGTCCAAGATGTCCGAGATTTTTTAAATGAAGGTGATACTGTCAAGGTCATAGTGGTGAACATTGATATGTAAGTATCTATACTTCTTTACTGTTTTCCTCCACAATTGTTAGCATGTGTCTTCGCAAAGTAGTTTCTCGTGATTATCTTCCATACTTTTTCATGAAAGTATGCAATTATATAATGCAATGTTGACTGTACCAATGAAAATACACCTAGTTGATTTGTAGGGATAAATCTATATAGATTAGGATTTAACGATGCAATAACTATTGAGAGCACAGATTGTCTTTAAGGAATACCAAGTTGATGCTTTGAAATTATAGATCAGTTTTGACTCTTGAGGGCTGATGAACAAAATGAGAGGAGTTTATGATCTATTTTATCCTATCATTGCTTTCGTCGCAATAGGGAAAATCAGGATATGCTGGAAGAATTATCATGAATCAGAAAATTATGTTGCATAATCTGATACTGATGCATTTCCTTCACAAATAGGGAGAAGTCAAGGATAGCTTTATCAATCAGACAATTGGAAGAAGATCCTCTACTGGAAACATTGGACAAAGTTATTCCTTTGGTTAGTTTTTTGAAAGCACAATGTTTTTGTGGACCTTGTGGCATGTTATTTTGCTTTGTTCTTTTAAAAGTCAACTCATGCATTAATCTTGGTTTATAGGAGGCTGATCAATCACCTAGTGCTGGGATCATATCATCTCCTTCAGAAGTTGATCTTCTTCCAGGACTTGAGGGTATATGTAATGAATTATTGCAAGAGGATGGGTATGATTTCTGTTTCTTTCTTTTTTTTTTGGTATATGTTTTTTTTATGTTGATGTACTACTTTAGCACCCAATATCTCTTCTCCTTGATTAGAGAACAGTTTTGGTAACCAGGAGGGAACCATGAATAGGTTTTTACGTTGCAATTAATCGGTTCTATTTCTTCACAGTATAACAGACGTGCAGTTTGGGCGCCGAGCATTGGAGAAGCGTGTTGTTTCACAAGATCTGGAGCTCTGGCTTTCCAGCGTATGATCCCAAATGTCTCCAATTTAACCAGTTGAAGTCACAGGAGGGAAACATGGACTGATGTGTTGGATCTCATTGTGCAGGTGCCTGCTAAGGACAATCAGTTCAAGCTTCTTGCTCGAGCTGGGCGACAGGTTAGTTTCTTCTTGATATAGCATTGTTTTCTTGTTATAAGGAATTTCATTAGGCAAGGATTTATGGTGACTCGTTTTTCAGTCCCAACTGAACAGAACAGAACCTACATCCTATAAAACCAATATCAAATAAGTCTTCAAAATGATTATGCCGGGAAGTTAGTACTACAAGTTATGTGAAAGATTGTAATGGTTGTCTGATGGGCGTGCCTTGGAATAATTGTTGTAGTTGTGTGACAGAGTGTAGGTAATCAATTATAATCCTTTAAACTGGCAGGTCCAAGAACTATATTTGACTACGAGCCTAGACCAGGAGAGCATAAAGAAGGCGGTACAGAGAGTACTAGGACGTGTTCCTTGAGTTTGGAGAACAGTGAGTATGACCATGGACAAGGCAGCATGCTTGTACTCCCCAATTTTCTGACCAACCGACTATACTGAAACAAACAGCACGAGCAGGCAACCTGAAAAGTTCGTCGTTGTTTCCTCATTCTGATGCTGAGCTTCCTCTCAGCTGGAGACTACTTAACCGAAAATTGTAAATTTTGTCAGTAATACAATGAGTAGGTAGTTATCTTCGTGCGTGCATGTACCTATCTGAAACCTCAATGCCACCTGTATATATGTCAGTATTCATTTTCAGTGTCATAATATCCTTGTCAGTATTCATTTTCAGTGTCATAATATCCTTGTTCTGGTAACTAATAGCTAGATAGCCTTTCTTGTCAAAGCTGCTTCTTGTGCAACATGTAAATCTACTCCGTAAAACTAAGTCCGTTTTCCCCCCTAGAGCGTACGAACCACTTCTTTCTCCCTTAAAATTTACTGCTAATTCTGTACTGCCTGAACCACTTCTTTCTACCTTGTTACATATTCTGTTCTGACTGCAATATCTGTAGGATGGTGCAGGCACATAGGTGAGATCGGCAATTGTGTGAGTACCAAGCGTTACTCTTCATGTAAATATTTTTCGTTACATATTAGGCTGGGCAGTGACCACTACTGACATTATCCAAACAGCTGAATCAAATTTAATGGGACACGCAGATATTATCCAAATATCCAAAAATGTTATACATTGACTCCCCTAGAAGTCTAGAACTAGAACCGGAATGCATAATTGCCAATGCGATCGAATGCCCATGGTTTCGTGGCATTTCGTGGTGCCTTCTTCTGCCTTGGCTAGTGTCACCATCTTCTCATCGGTTGATGCATCCAAAGGCCAGAGAACAAGAAGGCGGTGATGAATCCAAGAAGCAACAGACAAAATTCTCACACTATATTAGCTCGAATCCGCCGCATCGAGCAACCTCCCCTCGCATTGACTCCTTCGATCGATTAATCACTGGCGGCAATGTTGCACGGTGGCGGTAGCAGCAGCAGCGGCCAGCCGTCGTGCGCCGCGGTGTCGCTCGGCAAGTACCTCCGCCGCGCGCTTCGGAGGCGCATCAATGGCGGCAAGCCGAGGAGGAAAAGGCCGGAGGTGCGGTCGGCGTCGGGCAGCGGCGAGGTCCGCGTGTCGACTGAGCTGATGACCAGCTCGTCGTCGTCGTCGCTGAGGTCGTCGGAGCCGGTGGTGCGGGTGGTGCTGCAGGGCGGCGTGGTGGAGGCGTACGGCGGGGTGGTGCTGGCGTGCACGGTGATCCGGAACCACCCGCCGGGGCTCTGCCTCGCCTACCCCGACGTGTTCCGCAACCCGCACGGCGCCCGCGTCCGCCCGCTCCAGCCGCTCTTCCCCGGCCAGAAGTTCTACCTCCTCCCGGAGCGCACCATGGAGAGGCTCCAGCGGGAAATCCCCGAGAGCTCCGTCGGCGCCTTCGACGACGACAAGGCGCGCGGCGATGATGCAAGCGAGGATGACGTCACGTCATCCACGGAGACGACGACGACGACGACAACGTCGGAGGAGGAGGAGGACACGCTGGGTCACAGCAGCGGCGCGGCATCATCGGAGGAGGAGACGGTGGCGGCGACGGCGGGCGATGACGACGGCGACGACTGCGCCACGCGGAGCTGGTGCTGCGCGAGGGAGTACTTCGAGGCGAAGGAGCGGTGGGAAGAATGCCAATTCAAGAAGATGGTGGCGCGCGGGCTCGCCGTCGAGCAGAGCGCCGAGCCGGACAGGAAGGAGGCGGCGATGAAGAAGAAGGGAAAAAAGAACAAGAAGGGGAGGAGGAAGAAGAAGAGGAACTCCGCCGCCGTGCCGTCGACGGGGTGCAGGACGTCGAGAGCGCCGGCGACGCCGAGGAGGACATGGGAGCCCAGCCTGCCGTCGGTGGAGGAGGAGAGCTCACCTCTCCAGCCTCCATCAGAGCCCACCAGCTGCAGCGGTTGATCGGGGCTTGCTCCAAATGTCACGGTTTTTTTGGTTTCATCAGATATCAGCTGGAACTGTCTTGCACTCACTCCAATAGATCAGACTAGCAGGAGTACAGTTCAGGCTGTGTTTGTGAATTGTGTAGCAAACTGCAAAGTAGAACGGATTGTGAATCAAATGTTCTTCTTTTTTTACGGATTCATCTGCATGAAACTGAAAATACATTTCCTTTTGTACCACGTTGAGCAATCACGGGGATGGGGAGATGCAGATGCAGCACCGACGCAAGCATTTTTTGTTTTTGGAAAATTTCAGGCGCAACGGAGTTGTTAGAAGGGACGAACTGAAATCGAGATGAATGAGGTGCGTGATGCATGTTGAGCTGCTTAATTTCATCCGTTTATTCCTAAATGATCATGGCGGAGGAGGAGCTGGGGGTCACTGCGGCGGCGCGACCTCGCCGGACGAGCGGAGACGCCGTCGCGGACAGGAAGGAGATGGCCGGCAACGGAGAAGAAAAGGAAGGCAGAAGAATATGGGCCGCTCGGAAAATGCGCCGCACGTAATTGAAATCCCGTTCTGGCCGAAACTAATGTGGGCCGGACATGGGTCGTAGCACCTTTCCGGCCCAATGAATATGGGCCGCACATAAGCCGAAATCTCTCCCGTTGTTGGGCCGCACGTAACCGAAATAGCTATCCAGATCTGGGTATTCCTACACCGTCCGATCAAGATTACGCGGTCCAGATCGAGCTCACACGGACACGGGGATCGTGTTGGAGGCCCATGGCGACGCCGGCCTTTCGCCGCCGACGTGCTCCTCCACGGCTACTACGGTTCTACCTCTCGATGGAGTCTCCTCTCCGGAGATAACCTTTTTCGCAGCAACTTCGACGATGAGGAGGAGGAAAGGAGGAAGACGAAGGCGATGGAAGCGAGAAGAAGGCCACATCCTCGTAGCTGACGTCCTCGGAGAAGGAGCAGGAGGATTATGGCAACGGCACGGCGGAGGAGGCGGAGGAGGAGCGGGATACGGCGGAAACAAAGGCGATGGAACCATGGGCCGGTGCTGCTGCGTGGACGAGGAGCACTTGCTCGAATCGAACACATATATGGTGGTCCATTCCATGGCCTCGCGTCGCCGAGGAGCAGAGCATCGAGCCGGAGAGCAATGCAAGAGAGAGAAGGCAACGTAGAAGAAGAAGAGGATTGCGCTGCAAAAAGCAATGTGGTGTTCTTTTCTGTCGGTTATTATCAAGGAGACTTTGCTTGTGCAAAATCTTGCTGGGATGAAATGAAAATTTTGGCCCGAATCTTGCTTGGCATTCCATGATCTGTGGATTTGTCAAATGAGCTACTCCTTCCAAGAGCAAATTTTCTTTTGTTTGCTTATTTTCATCCCAAATTAGGAGTAATCTGGGCGAGTCGACGGCCGTGGGACCCGCGCAGCCAGTGTCTCATCCCGCGCCTTCCCCACCGCTCGAATGCCGCACATGTCAACCGCGCGCCAAATTCTCCACCATTGCGTTGCTCCCCGGTCTCCCCCGCATATAACCTCCACAAACTCCCAACACCTCGCTCATCTCGATCTCCTCCAAATATACAGAACCATTTTTTAAAATTTTAATTGCTGCTCGTTCTTTACGTTCAAGAGATCGATATCATATCCACGCCATGGCCGCCGGTCACCGGACGCTGCTGCTCCTCGTCGCTGTCCTCTTCGCAGCGGTCACCGTGGCGCTGGCCGACGACGCCAAGCCGACGATCCTCACCCCCGTGGCGAGCACCCCGCTTGGCTCCTTCGACGGTGATTCGCCGGCCGACGACGCCATGGACGACGAGGACGCCGCGCCGGTCGGGGCGCCCATCGGCACCACCATGACCGAGCCCAAGCCCGAGCTCACCACCACGCCAGGCGCTGCCGGCGAGGCAGCGGGCGCCAGCGCCGGTTCCTCCCTTGGTGTTGCCGCTCACATCAGCGCCGCCGCCGCGTTCGTCGCCGCCGTGTTCGCCTTCTAAGGGCGAGGATGCTGGGAACGAGAGAAACCTCCAGCCTTGTGTCAATATACTGACAATGTCATGGTTGATACTTCTACATATACAAATACATACATACATACATACATACATACATACATACATACAGCAGTGCTAATTTGATGATGTACAATTCTCATTCTTCTCTTCATCCTTGTACGATAATTAGCAAACATTAAAAAAGTTTGTCTCAAATTCTTTCATGTAACAGGGCACCGTGCATTTCAAGATTACTGGTAGTTTGCATAAAATGCTAAATGTTGAGTCGATCAGAATGTGGTCAAAATCAGGCGAGGAAGATATACATTTACAGCCACCTTTGCATCTGCATCATGGGGGTCAACAAAATCCTTATTACTTCCTCGAGGACAATCTACAAGCTACGCTCTTCTACATCCTCAGTCCTAAAGGCAGAAAAAGCACAATGCTAGGGCATTGTTTCAAAAAGATTATGCCGCCTACTATCTTCTTGTAAGAATTGACTCTCCTGTAGCTGTATCCTGTCTGTCTGAGCTCGCAACTAGCACGTATGGTCAATTGCCTATCCTTGGGTGAACACACTGAAGCAGCAGATAGGCATGAATTGGTGATCCTCCATAGGCACATTATAGCAACAGATAAGGCTAGACCCACCATCACCAGTTTCCATTTACTACACTGCAGATTTGTCCATCCGTCCATTCTCTACACTGCATCTTGTCCGTTCTCTTCATCTCTTGATTTATGAGCGTCATGTGATGTAGGGTCGATAACTGAAGAATGGCTGTCAGTTGATTCCTGAATTATATCCTACAACATAGAATGGTTATATTAGAATCTGAAGACCTTTGATTAATTGAAACTTGAGTTTGAGAGAGCTTTGCTATTTGTGAGTTCTCTAGTTTACGTGCTTAAAGATGTTTGTTGCCTTGATAAGGACAAAGTATACCTCTTTCGTGTTTCCATTTGGTATCCTTTCATTTGTACTATGGCTAAGTCCACCATTGCCGTTAGCTATAATTGGTTCATTTTCATGAGATTCCTGTTTTGAGGTTGTCAACAGCACAGAGAACTTCAGTTTCTAATAAGTGATAAAACAATCAAAAAAATTACAAAATAGCATGACCTGTTTATCTATGTTGTCTCCAGATGATACATCTGAATTCTGTTTTCCATCGACGATGCCAGATTGAGTGCCTGCCTGTTCTGTCTGTTCCGCTTTTTCCAAAGGTATTTTTCTCCTTGACTCTTCTTCCTTTAGTTTTCTGAATCTGAAACTCAAAAGGAATAGAATATATTTTTTTAAGTACTCATGTTTTCCCCTAACTTGTGAGATTCTGAAAACTACAATTGGACATTTCCTGCATTTAAATATCAATCATAACTGGACAACTAGATTAGCTTCTAGGAATTAACTGACTTTTCATTTACCATGATACCAACCAAAATCTCTGTTGAATGTTCAGTATTGTAAGGGTCATCGATCTAATGGTTTGTGACCACGGAGATGGTGCTGAAATAATGCAGGCATTCGACAAGCAATATCTGAAAAGTAGACAGTACCTTTCACCACGTTGTGGTCCACTTGGTTTTGGCTCTTGACTGGCCTGGGGTTTACCAACTTTAGGGAGAGGATCACTCTTAATAGCAGGCTCGGGCTTTCCAAGATTAGTTGATTCTTCTTTAGCGAGCTTATCAATGTATTCTTTGACGGGATTTTTGGCACCTCCAAGCTTTTGAAGCCATACTTGTTGTGCAGTGCTAAGGATATTATTTGTAAGCCTGCAATAAAAGTATTGCTAATGACAACCCAAACTATGAAAAATTCACCAGATAATGAAGAAGAAAAATGATTAGGCCTGATGGGAGTTTCACATATGTAAACCAAGCTTTTCATTCCCTCAATAGCCAAAGTAACAGGTTTACAGCGAATTGCAAATATTTGCCACTAACAGGATTCTGGACTATTAAGAGAACAAAAGATAGTGTAGAAAATCTAGCTCTGTGGCTTCTAAATGGACCGTGAAGAAAGTTATGATGAAGCTCTTATTTTTAAAAGAAAAAAAAGTCTGAATAAAGAGAGGTTGAAATCTGTAGAACACACGCACCAATATAGACTTAGTCCAGAAGGAACAGAAAGAGCAAAATAACCAATTAATAAAGGCAGGAACTTCACTACAGCTTGAGCACCTTGTTGGCTAGGATCATTGTTCTGCAGGACAAGTATATAGCAATCAGTAAGTTTAAACACAAACTTAATTGGCTACTGGTGTAAGTTGGCATGATACAGAAAAAGAAATTGTGTGCCTTGATCTTTTGTGCTTTTTCAGTGGTCCAGATTATTTCCCATGAAGAGGGAACAAATTATAGAGTTCAACAAAATTATTACTGTACAGACTACATATCTTTATTCTTTACAGGTAATCTTCTGGACATCTTTTCACCAAAAATAATTGAGCCGGATAGAAATTGTGTGTTTATTCATTAGAAGCACCATACAGATATAATTCAACTGGTAAGAAAATTTCCATCGGAGTGTTGAGGACCATAAGGAATTGAATACAATGGACTAAACATGCCGAATACTTTGGTAAAACAAACCTGTGGTGGCTGCATTACTTGAGAAGATACATACTGGGAAATAACAAGAAGAACTGGTAAAACAAGGTATGCCAGAGTGTCCGACCAACCAAGAGGTGGATGCCCATCCTACAACATCATCATTCATCAATTATACTGGAGTCAAGAAAAAAAAAGAGACAAAAAGAAAATGGCTCCAAGGGCAATGAAATAAATGTCAACTAACATTCAGAAATGGTCCTATCCAAGGCACTTATATAGGTTAATGGCAAGCAGCAATAACTGTCAACCGTTAAAATTCCAGAAATAATTAGATGTGCATGTGCTTGCTTTTTGCAAATACATTCTAGAATGGCCAACGGAGTAGAGATTGTGCTCATACATTTAAATCACATGCAATCACAGTTTTCTAATGCCTGCAAGCAGACAACACCAGCTTACAAGTGGCCTCAACAACCTGATATCAATTCTAAGAGTCAAATTTTACAATTAGATAAAAATTTGAAGTTGCACATGAACAAAAGTTGCTCGGGTAAACCAGGGAATTATCAAGTTCTGTGTGCTTACTGTAAAGGGAAATAGCCATGATATTCCCTGGCCACTTTGCCGTGCAGCAATTGTTGTAGGGCCAGCCAAAGAAGGTATCCAGAAAAAGCCTTCGGTAAGAAGTCCCTTTTGAATAAAGACACGGATGCATCAGGTGATGCGGATGTTTACTCAACAAAAAGAGAAATGACAAAACACAAGCATATTAACCTCATTAGCTACATTGGAGAGAGCTCTGTATAGACCAATCCAAACCGGTATTGTCACAAGAGTAGGCAAGCACCCTGTTGTATAGAAATGTTAAGTCAACTGCAAGTAAAACTAATACAGGAATGTACTTAAGTTGCTACCAGAAAAGGGTAACAGAAAACCAATATAATGTGAAACTATTCTACAAAGCCTTGCTATGCATCGAACATTGAAGGGCAAACACTGATAGGAAATATATCAAGCATAGTAAGATAAAACAGGCATAGTACTACCTGCGAGCGGGTCAACACCTGACAACTTATATAAACGAGCAGTTTCAAGCTGTATCCTTTCCTGGAAAATATGAATAAATAATTAACCTATAGATGGAAGTGGCTCCGGTAGTATTTCAAATCCATTAATATGATCTACAGTGTATACCATTGTGTTAAATCTCCCGTGTGAAATGGGTAAAATGGTACTTTGTTTATATGGAGTTTATTTGCAATATGCACTTGGGTAATAAGTACCTTTCTTATAAAACATTTTGAACAAAATGACCTCATTAGCTGCATGTCTTGGAAGGACTTAGGTCTTCCACTTAATGTGGGCTTCAGTTTATTGCTACATAAATAAGGAATTTACCCCCAATCAAATGAATTGCTAACTAAAATAAATGCAAGACCTTGCCATTGGCCCACAGTGCACACAGAAGATTCAACATGTGAGCATGTTATATTATTGAAAATCAGATCAATATGTCAAATATAACTACCTGATCACCAGCATAACGTTCTTGAATAGCCTTAACTTGAGGTTGCAGTGACCTCATTGCAATTGCAGACTCGACCTACACCAGAAACAACAAATATGAACAAAAATAAAAATTTATGCAGGAATAGAATGCGTGTGGTTTTACTTTACGTGAACATTTATTACTACAATGTAGTCCTTGAATGTTATATTTAGCAAAAAAGACCTAATGTCATCAATTGATTTGGGACAGAAGGTGACAGAATATTCTTGCAGGGTGAATAACCATGTGATGCACATGTTTGCAGTCAAATGGTTTCCGCATTAAAGTTTCTGTCACAATGTCAGTGTGGATTAAGTCATGCATGCATTTATTACTGGCTCCGCTAAGAAGGTCCTGCAAGGAATCACCAATTTATTGGATATGCTTGAAGCTACAGCCGGTATATATAAGAAAGAGAACAGTACAGATATGTATCAATGCATCTATAATAATGTGTTGAAAATAGCTACATTATTTGCTGAGCTGTGGATCACAATGTATCACGAGTTAGGTTATGGTAAAACTTGTTACAGAGAGTGCAGGCAAATTATAATATGTCTCACAGAAAGATCTGCCAAAATGCACATTTTCATGGAGTGTTATGATCATAAAAGTAATGTTATGAAAAAAAAAAGATCAGAGAGTATCCTTCACCACCTTAATCTGAACAATTCACGATATAATATATAACCACAATCCAATTATACCACTATCTATTCTAGCTGCAGCAACATGGCAAAAAAAATTTACCTGCTTCTTTGTAAGAGGAAATGTAGCTGCCTTAACAAGAACTGTTAGAAGGATGATTGCAAATCCATACGGATAAGGAACATGGAGAGCTGATAGACCATCCTTTAAAACCTGCCAATAGAAAAAAGAAATGTAAATCACCTGAAAATCTGTAGCAAGGTATAATGTTATAAGAATAATAAAAAATTTATGCAAACCACAAGATATACTAGGTGTAATGCATACTGTGGCCACTCATATGATCACATGCACAGAAATTGCAGTGGCAGGACAACAGGGAGATAAACTGTTTGAAAATTTGGTGGTAAAACAACACATGCCCACTGTCATTAAAGAGTGAAAACAGTTGAAATTAGAAAGCATGGAAAATCCGGCCATACTTTTCAGCTGCAAGTGATTCGATCCCCTAATCAGTAATAAGGCACAGCACAAACAGAATTTTGAGTAATAATTGTTGCTCATTAACCAAACAACAATTATGAATGCGATCACTTCATATTTCCCTCTACCTATGAGGTATCAACACATCTCCTTCAGTTTTTTTTTTCTTTTATCTTGTGGCCCATCAACACCTTTGAGAACCCAATCTTACCTAATCTACTTTGGGCACAGATATCAGGAAATCGTGTTTTTGCTTTCCTTGTTTGTTAAGTCAATGAAATTGCTGAAGAACTTTCCCATGTTCGAAACAAGGTCTTAAGGTCGCTTGTATGGCAAAATTCATATTATTCAATGGGAATGCTAATAATTACCTGACCTGAAAAGGATGCTCAGAAAGCTAATTAAATCTACTCCATTCCTCATAGAGTAAGCTTACCCATCAGCAGAGTAGAATACTACTGTGCAACTAACAGCAACACAGTGATACATGGATTACATTGCCCAGAGAGTCGCTCTCGGGCAATACAGCAATCTAACCCAGGTTAAGCAGATTTCACCTACTAGCATTTATAGTCTCGCCGCATTCTTAACACAAAAAGGCTCATAGGTGACAGCATCACACCATTACGAGTGAATCAAACTACTCAAAATGGAGAAGGCGCGTGCACACACGGCAAGTAATTTCGCGGACGCGCATACGCAGCTGGAACCAGCTGGACATGAAAACAAAGTCAAGCGAGAGGGAACAATCACCTTGAGCACGGTCTCCATGGAGTTGGTGATGCCGGAGAGCCAGTCCCCGGTGACCTCCTTGGCCCCGCCGCCACCGCCGCCCTGTACCACCTCCGGGGACGCCGAGACGGCGGCATCCGCGACCGTGTAGAGGAACGCCTCGACGCGGCCGAACAGCTCCCCCACGTCCGCGAATCCACCACCACCCCCCAGCGCCGCCACCGGCCGGAGCGCGACCACGAGGCGCGGCGCGGCCCGGCGCGGCGAGGCGGGCCGCCTGAAGCGGGAGACACCGCCGGGGGCTCGCGCGGCGGCGAGGGCTAGGGCTCGCGGGCGCGCGAGGAGGTGGGAGTCCATCGTGGGAGAGGCGGAGGAGATGGTCGGAGTCGGAGGGGAGAGGAGTGAGTGGCGAGTCCACCTAAAGTAGTAGGAGTAGGCCTATACTAGGGCGGAGCATTTGGATACGGAAATTGGTGTGGGACGCGGCACGTGGGCCGGTGGTGCGGGGTGCACGACGCCGCACCCGTCACAACTGGAGGTGTGGGCCCACCTAACAGCGGGGTGGGCCGGGCCTCTTTCACGCCCGTCGGCCTCCTACGAAATTTTGCCCACATGTTTCATGCGATCGGCATTAATATACCTTTGGAGACTTTGACAATTCGACACTTTACCTATACGATAAGATAGGACTATCTCCGTTTTTTAACATAAGATGATGATGTTGGCTTTTGAATATGATGTTTCAACATTTATTCTATTATTAAAAAGGCTACGTATGTGGTATTATTTATTTTATTGACTTGTTTTATCATCATATGTATTTTAAGAATATGCCTTATATCTTTTGCAATTTTCTACTAGATGTTTCAATTATATGAATAGTCAAACGTTTGTATCCAAAAGTTCAGTAGCATTATATATTTAAAAACAAATGAAGCGGATAATTAGATGCTAAACTAGAAACAGAATGTTGATTATCGAGCGGATTATTTGGGTCACGCTTCCAAAATTATGGTAATTCTCTAAAACTTTCTTCATCGATATTGATTACTTTGCTTTTTCCAAGCTATTACTCCGTCATCCATCATTTAACTTTCAATCTGTTTCAAATGAGACTTTACATTATAGAATTACTCTATAGTTCTCCCTCAGTTTTATAATGTTTCATATTATAAGATATTTTGATTATTTTTAGGTTTGATAAAATTTATTAAAAAAATTAGCAACTAGAGGGAATACTATCATTTAATATCCATCTCTTTTGTGTTAAAAATATTGCTATATTTCTCTACAAACTTAAAAGTTTTAACTGAATAAAATTCAAAGTGATTTAAACAAAGCGATGACTATAGTACCATACTCTCTATTACGAGGCATGATAGTCCCATTGAAATTGATATGACCAGGCCCCATTCGGAACTAACTGATGTTGGATTAAGTTTCAGATTTTCGTGGCACATTTTTCAAACTGTTAAATAGTACGTTTTGTGTAAAATTTTCTGTTCTAAAATATCAAATAACTTCATTTTTCAAGTTTGAAATAATTAAAGCTCAATTAATCACACATTAATATTATCTTATTTTATATAAAACACTTAATTTTTATTTTCATCGGAAGATATTCAAACACCATACGTACATGCGATTGCAGCATGTCTTTGCGATTGCAGCATGGCAAAGACAAGAAGACGGTGTTGATGAGGCCGGCCCGGCGATGGCAGAATGAACAGGACACCCTGACTCAGATGATGTTGATCGACGTACGCCAACTGTACTGCTCCAGCCTGACTCGATCGCTTGGTTTGATTACTCTATTTTAGGAGAATACACTAGTTTGAGATGACGAAAGGAACAAGAATTGCGCGAACAAGACGCACGTATAGGAAGAGGAAATTTCACTTTAGGTCTCTCAATTTATCGTCAAGTCTGATTTTTATTTTTTAACAAAGAACCAGATACAATATGTCCTCCAACTTATAAAACCAATGCAAATAACGTCCCTCGGCAGTATTGTCTTTTGATTTTGGCTGACGTGACGTCTATGTAACTCATTTGACTAGGTCTTCGTCCCATGTGACATTGATGTGATGCTTACTTGACAGTTTGATCCGAAAAAAAATAAAAGCAGCAAAATTGAAAATAAAAAATTAAAACAAAATATTCGGGACCCACATGTCAATAAAAAATAAAAATGGGACCCACATGTCAGTGGGTCCCACTTCTTCAACCTCACCCCTCTCTACCTTTCTCTCCTTCTTCAACCACGGCGACAGGCGACGGGAAAGGAATGGAAGGAGTGGCGCACGACGCATCTCCATCCTCGTGCCGCCCTCCGCGACCGACGTGTTCCTCATCTCCATGACTCCTCCACGACCGTGCGTGGTGGCGGACCCGACGCCGCGAAGGCGTCTCTCCTCCTTCCCACACACCGGTACAACTCCACCACCGATGTCGCCATTGTCGCCGGAGGCCGGAGCAGCTAGGTTTAGTGGTAGAGAGACGAAAGAGAGAGAAGAGGGAAAAGAGCCGAAGAAGGATGAGACCTCAGCGAGCGCCCCAAACGCCGAGGCGAAGGAGGCGACGAGCGCTTCTGCCGAGTCATCCATCACCACCGTCACCTCGGAAGAATCCGACGACGAAGCCAAGTTGGCCGTAGGGGAGGCCCCAACCGCCGAGATCGCGGCCGACATCTCCTCGCCCACGAGCACCGTTAGCAAGGGCCCTATGGCCGATGAGAAGGAGGAGAGCAGCGCTAGCGCCATGCAGCCTTGCCGCTATCAAATCTCCATCCTCGTCGTCTCCAGGTGGGGTGACGGCGTGGTGGCTTGTAGTCATTGTCATCGGGCAGGGCAGTCTTGGCACCCTTCTTGCTGCCGGCCTACTCCAGCCGCCGCCCACCCTGCTCCACCCCACCCGTCGCCCGCTCCGGCCGCCACCCGCCTCGCTCCGCCAGCCGGAGAAAGAGAGGATAGAGAGAAGAGGGAGAGAGAAAGGATAGAGAAAAGAGGGGAGTAGTGAGGATGACATGTGGGGCCACATGGGCTTCATCATTTTTTATTATTTTATGTGTGAAATTGACGTATGGACCCCACAGGTTTTATTATTTTTTCGAATCGAATTGCTACGTAAGCGTCACGTCAATGTCACGTGGGACGAAGACCTAGTCAAAGGAACCATATAGGCGATATGGCGTCAGCCAAAATCGGGGTCAATACTGTCGAGGGACCTCATTTGCATGATTTTGTATGTTGGGGATACGTTATATTCGATTTTCCGGACTAAGGACGAAAATCAAAATGGACGATAAATTGAAGGACCTAAGTGAACTTATTCCAAGAGGATATAATTGCGCTCTATCTTCTTACCTGTCGTATCGATCCATCCCCGCATCCATGGTTGCATCGTCCGAAGCCCGAAAGGCCCAGCTAGAAAATAACAAGTCCTTATGCATCCTCCGTTCCTTCCGTCTCCGATGGCCGAAGCTCTGCCGCCGCCACAGGACTAGGAGCGAGCTACTACTATGAAACAAGAGTAACCATGTAACGCGATGGCACCACCATAAGTATAACCCTGCAGAATTACTCTCTCCGTTATAGAGAAAACCAACTTCTAGGTCTCTTGACATACTCCTTTCATCTCAAAATAATGAAAATGCTAGATACCGGGATCCCCTCCCCATGCCCATGATACGTGCGGCAAAGAAGACGGAGAGCAAAAATCAGTCCAATGCAGAGCAACGGGACGGAGGGCAAGACGCAGGCCAAGGAAGAGAGGCAGGAAGGCGTCACAGAGCTCTGTCCATGGAGGAGGAGCAGAGCCCGAGGCTCGCCGGCGTGGGAAAGAAATACCCAGTCTCCTGCTCCTCGTACCTACCACCAACACAGCACCGCCTCGCGTCGGGGGTGCCGGGAGGACGAGCTCCTCCTACTGCATGCTCTCGCCTGGGTACAAGCTCCTTCCTGCTTCTCACGTCCCACGTCGGGAGGACGAGCTCCTCCTGCTCCTCTCGCCTAGAGCACGCCAAGAAGTCGCCGCTACGGCTGGCTGGACTTGTGCCGACAAGACAAGGAAAACCGCAAACGAGTGAGGACAGGGAGCGCCGTCATCGCGTCGATGGAAGACAGGGAGACGATGGAGGACTCGCTGTTGAGGAAGACCACCACCGACCACCAATCTGATACTCCACACGTATCAGCTCATACCGATAAAAACTAGGCATGGTTACCCGTCGGTACCATTTATCAGTTGATACTTGACAGCTATCGACCGATCGATACCTACGGAGGCTAGATGTGATACTACCTACTTGATATCTTGTTCGGATGAGATCTCATCGTATAGCAACCTTTTAAATAAATAAACTTAATCTAAAATATGATTATATTGCGTATTAGATTTGTTTATTTTTTTTAAATAGTTTAAAAGTTTTTTTTTTTTTACAGAGGGGATACTTGGATGTGAGTGTGACCTCCGGTCTGCTGTTGGTTGAAGGTGGTCTCCGGGACGATCTCACGGAGACGAAGCAGATATGATGCGGTACTTGTACCATCCTAGTACAACGTCTGATTTTGGGGGTGCAATGCTTCCACCAAACAAATCGGCATGGTTAATTGGTGCACGCATTAGCTAGCCATGGGTTTCCGAGAGTATAGTAGTAGTACTGGTACATTAATTAAAATCACTCACTTACCCCACACCACCATCTCTCAGTCTCATGTTGGACTGGATCCCCACACGGCACACGGCATGCACTAATGACACTGCCTGCGATGTACCCATCCGTCTACAATTACTGGTAGGTACTTATGCCTGATCCAGAGCCTTCCACTGTCAGACCTAAAAAGAGAATAAAAATGGTGAAAAAACTGAAAAAAATATATCAAGAAGGCCGAGATCGTTGACACAACTAAGAGTACACTTTGCATTTGCATCAATTGCATGGAGTCGTCCAATCCTATATATTCCAGTCGTATTTATGTACTGCTATCACTAAATAGGATTCATATCACGCACATACTACTAATTAGGCGTTAAGGACGATGATATATTATTTGGAGTACTACAATATACGATGGGTAATACCAAATGGGTAGTAGTCGTAGCAGAACTAGTGTACGGTTCTATTACTTGTTTGGGAATTATTCAACGTCCAACTAATTATCTGCGCGGGTAATAAATGCAGTGAAGTTCCTTGGCACCCTCGCGACGAAATTCACTTGCCTTTACAGTATTTTCATAGAGATTAATCCAATTACATGGTCAGTAATAATCTAGAAATTTACCCATGATTAATTGCTCACTCGCTATAAAGAAGCAGTGGAAGCGGAAACACACCGAAGCACACAAACGAGTATGACTGACATTGACATAGCTAGCTAGCTCACTCGATCTCGCCGGAAATGGCAGCTCGCCGTAGTGTCGTCGTCCTGCTCCTCATCCTCCTCGCCGGCGTCGCCGTCCCGGCGGCGGCGGCGGCGTTCGAGACGGTGTACGCGTTCGGCGACTCGTTCACGGACACCGGGAACACGCACTCGACGACGGGGCCCTACTCCTTCGGCTACGTCTCCAGCCCGCCGTACGGCGCCACCTTCTTCCACCGCTCCACCAACCGCTACTCCGACGGCCGCCTCGTCGTCGACTTCCTCACCGAGCGCCTCGCCCTACCGGGCTTCCTCCCGCCCTACCTCTCCCCGGCCGCCGCCAACGCCACCCACGGCGTCAACTTCGCCGTCGCCGGCGCCACGGCCATCGAGCACGACTTCTTCGCCAAGAACAACCTCAGCGTCGACATCACGCCGCAGTCCATCATGACGGAGCTCGCATGGTTCGAGGCGCACCTCCGGCGGTCGCCCGCCGCCGCCAGGGCCGTCGGCGACGCGCTCTTCTGGGTCGGCGAGATCGGCGCCAACGACTACGCCTACAGCTTCATGGCCGCCACCACCATCCACCAGGAGCAAATCCGGACCATGGCCGTCGACAGAGTCACCACCTTCATCGAGGTATATATATATACATATATATAATTAATTGCTTTTAATTAAACAAATTCACACGCATGCAAGTCTTCAAACAATGCTAACTGCTACCCTCCGTCGCAAAATATAAGATGTCTGTTCGGTAAGCCAACCTGTGGCTTTTTTTGGCTGTACAGCACAGCCACAGCCGAATGGCTGAAGCGCTGTAGCAGATGGTCGTTGTAGCAACGCTGTAAGCTAGTTCCGCTTAGTCGCTGGCTGGCTGCTGCAACCATTTCTTTCGAACATGCCCAAAAAAATTTGGTTGGACGGACATTCCATACCACGAATCTGAATAATTTTGTTCAGCTTCGTAGTACTGAAATACGTCTCATCCAATCAAAATCTTTTATATTTTGAGACGAAATGAGTAAACTAGTAGATCAAAACAAGACAAGACAATAAATTAAAGGTTTTTCAACATGGATCCAGGATGGTAATGACAGTGACAGTAAAATTATAAGTCGGTTGGTCTAATACTAACTATACAGCTTGTTTAAAAAACATGAGTAAAAAATTTATATATGAGTTGTTAGCAATTTAAAAGCCAATGTTTAAAAGGTAAACTTACATAGAAAAACATCAAAAATCGAGTTTTAACACCTAAAGTTTGGCGACAGCTTATAAACCGCCTGTCAAAACAGAGAGCATTAACTATAACTTCTTCGTTGGTTCAGAAATTAGAACCCAACCTGTGCTAATGTATCTACCCCTGTCGGTGCATTTGCTACTACTACTATGACAGATCAAGAGCCGACGATTTTATGCTTGGCGACCCTGTAGCTGCAGCTCTAGCTGTTCTTCCTGTCACTCGCTACAGGTCTACAGTACAGCCGCATGCAGAAGAGTAGATAGATCAGGTCATCAGGAAGCACAGTGACATCTCCTTATTTTGCTGTCCCTGTTCAGCTTGTTTGCAAACATTTACTGTACTGCTTATGCTGCCATCTTCAGTGTGCCAATACATTAGTTCGTACTAGGAGTATTCACCGAGCTACAGCCTACAGGGGATTAGGAGTACTTAGTTGCACTGTTCATCTCAAGAATATGGAGTAAAGTCGCCGAACATGATGGTTGGCACTTGGCAGGCTACAGAAGACGCTTTGATGACTGGCATCAATTATCCAACCAAATTTGATGGCCACCATTTACTGCCTTGCTCTTTGTCGTCCTCCTCCTAGGCTACCTCATACTAGCACATTATACTCTCAAATTCTGAATCCATGCCTTTCTGAAGTTTGAATGCAGCTAGCCGGACATGCATGTGCATTGATTTACTACTTATTCTGAATACTGGAAAAGTAAAAAGAACAAATAACAAACACAAAAGAGCACTAGCAGTATTATCTCTCCTGTTATGCTATTATTTTAAAATAGTTTTCTTATTTATAATTAAGTTGTGATTTTGTAATTTGTAGCCATTCAACGTAGTGTAATCTAAGTATATACTAATAATTGGTTTTACCTACCTTCTTCGAGAAATAACAATACTGGGGAAATTGGATGCATGGCAGGCATTGCTGAAGAAGGGGGCCAAGTACATAATCGTACAGGGGCTGCCACTAACCGGTTGCCTGCCACTGACCATGACGCTGGCCCGGCCGGAGGACCGCGACAACATCAGCTGCGCCGCCTCCGTCAACGAGCAGAGCCACGCCCACAACCGCCACCTCCAGGCCAGCCTCCGCCGGCTCCGGCAGCGGCACCCGGCCGCCGTCATCGCCTACGCCGACTACTACGCCGCCCACCTCGCCGTCATGACGAGCCCGGCGAGCTACGGCTTCACGGAGCCCTTCAAGACGTGCTGCGGTGCCGGCGGCGGCGCATACAACTTCGAGATCTTCTCCACCTGCGGCTCGCCGGAGGTGACCACCGCCTGCGCGCAGCCGGCGAAGTACGTCAACTGGGACGGCGTCCACATGACGGAGGCCATGTACAGGGTCGTCGCCGGCATGTTCTTCCAGGACGGCAGGTACTGCAAGCCGCCGTTCAGCACCGTGCTTGCCAGGAAGAAAGGCCATTAAGCAAGTGATCATATCTTCTGCCATTAAGCAATATGCAGTGTTGTTGTCTCTTAGCTAGGTGATCATTGATCAGCATTGCCATTGAACTGAATTCTGATCAGCATCAGTAGCAAGTAGCCTTGCTCTTCATTCTTGAATCATCGTGACTTGTGTCAGCCAGGCATACCATGTGCCATTATTGTCGATGACAGAGCATTCAATAAGAAGAAACCTAGAGTTTCAGGTGAAGTTTCCACTTACCAGCTCTTGGCTTTTAATCAGTCTTGAGCATCCTCTCTTGGGTAACAAACACCAACTGCTTCATAGTCCATAGTAGTAAGATTAAGCTGCACTCCGCACATTCTTTGAGCGACATTGGTTCATATTGTACTCAAGAAAAAAAATTATGTTTCCATTTATAACCATGAAGGCCCATGCCAACTGGAGAACAACGATGACTCATTTTGAAGGTCTAACTAAATTCTATCTACTGACCACCAACAACCATTTGCTTCCAAAACAAACACCCATGGGAAGATGGCAGCACCAGCTGAAAACAAATCGCAAGTTCGCAACCAACTTCGGACAAGGTTAAAGGATAGTAAAGCAATTAACTGCAGATCGATCTCAGCATTTCAAAAGCCAAGACTCAGGATTGAGAGGTGCTTGCTGGTACTCTGCGTAACCCAACTGGCTTCTCAGATCTTCCGTCAATTTGCCCGCCTTGATATACCTTGTATGTACAGTTCAATCCTGTACAATGCTTTTTGAATCTCCAAAGGACCTAACAAATGGGTGGATTCATACATTAGAAACCACTACCTCAAACTTGCAATGCAACCAAAAATTAGTAAACTTCCTTACCACTACAGTTCACTAGACAGCTGAAGATTGGCGAGGTAAGGTTCGAGAGACGAGCACAGCTGCTCCACTCGTTGCTTTTGCTGATGCCATCTCTTCGAGGCGCTTCCATGCGACTTCTTGCTTCAATTTTGTCTCCTTCTCTTTGGCTTTGTCTTCCTCGTATTTCCGCTGACACTCATCATATAGTCCAACATCATGATCGGAGAACAATTTCCGAACATTAAGTGTGAGGCTTTGCACAGCTTGGTTCCAGTGCCCATTAGCATTTCTCTCGAGTGCAGGGAAGATGATAGGTAAGATCACCCTACTATTTTGTTTGATCAGATTCTCGATATGATCATTGTTCCACAAAAACAATGCTCTCTCAGCAACCTTAGAAGTAGCATAAGCACTATTAGTTAAAATCCATCAATCAATATATGTATATCGTGTTTCTGCTGCTTCAATATGATTTGCATTGACAATTCCCCGCAGAAAAGAAAAGGATGCACTGGTAATTATGAAATATTGCACAATTAAACAAAGTTTGATGTCCTAAATTGTGAATCCTCATAATAGCAGGGAGTGATTAACTGATTATAAAGAACCAGAAACAAAATCCTGCACTTAAAGCAGATTTGAGATGTGAGACAAGGGCTCCAATGAAATAAAATGCAAGTATACCCTGTGTGTTGGGTTAACTCTCACACTGTTAGGTTTCCGAACTCCACAGCATTTTTATGCATAATCAAACAAATGGTTATGAGAGACTCACGCCTGAGCATGCAGAATTAGCTCTACAATATTTCTCCACTCTTAAAATAATATAACAAGAAATAAACAATGAAAAACAATTTCTATGTAACAAGATTCAGGGAAGACAAATAGCAGAACTAAAACTCTATACAATTTTAAAGGTAAGTTTCGAAATGAGCATTGTAAGTCATTAATGAAAAAAAAATACACCAGGACTCTAAAAATGATCACCGTTTTAGTCAATCCTAACTGTGAGCATAACAGGCTCTAAAGATGAATGCTGTTTTAGTCAAACCTTACTATCTATTCCATTTCAACATACAAAACTCCATCGTACCTTAGGAATTGATAAGAAAAGTCACAGATGAAAGATAAATTGCCCTTCAAGTCTTTGGTTGGTAAGTAACATATGAATATAAATCCATACTGATAGCAGTGTCAATGCATTGATACACTAGCAGCTCATGGCTAGACTAAGAAAGTAAACTATGAAAAAAAATGCATCAATCCTTCCCTACTCTGAACTACAGCTTATAACAGCCATTTATGCTATTCTTTGACATGGTTGAGAGGGATTTTGTTTTCCCTGCCTCTTTTTCACTAAGGACACTTGGAAACCTATGTCCACCAAAAGAGTAATACTAATTGATGGTTAGCACATAACAAACTTTTTCACTAGTTTGAAATTTCAAACGGCACAAGAACATCTAGGAAAATAACTATCAGCAATCCACTCAGCAGCCTACAGTGTACACAAGACCAATTGGTAGGATTAGCTTTTGCGAAAGACTGGCTGCTCACCAATTCTTCAGTCTAATTATAGAGTGACCAGCCCTTAGCTTGTATTCTGATTTACCACCAAACAGTAAGTCACTTAAAAAAGAAAGAAGAAACAAAGCTCCTACAAAGTACACTAACAAATATTTGGACAAAGGGAATTATCGTGACAGATGATTGGAACTTTGTAAATGATAATTCACTACATTCTAATGTTCTATTATAATGCTGAGCTGTATAGTTCTAACTACTAAATGAGTACCCAAAAAAGGGTAAAGAAACTTAATAAACACTCTAGATGTAGGCTAGCATAACTTGAACAGAAATAAAATGTGCAAAATGAGACGGTTACCATGCAGGTAATGCATCTGAATCAGTTTTAACACAATAAACTGACGAAAGAAAATTACATTAAAGAAGAAATGGGGGTAAAAGGTGGAGTGAAAAATGAATGAGAAAGTTTTTAATAATAGTCATGCAATTCTTTTTTAGATAATGGAAGCTTTATTAAGACTCAGTCAAATACACCAAGATGATACAGTCATGCAATTAATGTTACCTGGAAGTGAGAACTGTTCAGACAATGTGCAATCTGACGGAAAAGAGGAACCATGCATTTCTGAAACTCTGCAGGTTGTGTAGCCTCTAATATCTCTTCCAGCTCTCCCAAAAACAAGACCTCCTTGGAGCTGTTTGTGATTGGCCAATATTTCAATAGGCCCCTGATAACAGTGTCCGCGAGTTTGCAATCTTTTTCAACAAACTGTGTAATGCAGTAAGACAACTGTTGATGGTACATCGCGATGCACTTTGGCTTGTGAAGTGGAATCAGGGCCCGGACAAGGAACAACTTATGCTCCTCCTTAAGTGGCAATGCGAACCCATTTATGATACTTCCTAAAATCTCCAATAGCTCTGCAATTCCATTGTGTTTTTCAGTTTCATAGATGAACTGATAAAAGATGTTGTTGATTGCTTTCCTTATAAATGGCCGATGTACCATGAACTTTCCGTAGACACGGTGAAGTATCATCTTGAGGTACTCCCTCTCCCTAGGGTCCTCCGAGTCAAAGAGGTCAAGTAATCTCAGGACAAATGAATGATCAATATATCTTTTTGCCAACTTGGCATCGGTCTCTGGAGACTGAATGAACCTCAAGAACAGCTCATAAACAATCTGCAAGTGTGACCATGCAGGATCCATCATAGGCTCCTCATCATCCACATCGAATGCTTCAATCTTATTCTCTCTGGGCGGGGTAGTCAGTGTCCTGAATAAGTTAACAGAAACCATCCTTGTGATCTCTTGCATAATTATCTCCGGAAACTTCCCATTGGCTGAGGCAATATAGTCGACAAGTTCCAACAAAGTTTGCCTCTTTATTTCCTTCTCCTTTACACTCTTTGTTGGATCTGTGAAGTCAAATGTGGCGCAGCACAAGTTCAATTTTTTTACGAACAGGTTATTCTTCTCTGTGTTGGGCACATCCTTAAAGCTTGGCAACAACTCAACAGTCGATTGTACCGAATTTCCATTCACCCTTGAGTTTGCATTCCCAACATGCATGCCACTCCCATAACTAAGCCCAGAGCTTGAGATAACCGGTGTCTGGCTACTCAAATTGGAGGACCTTTCTGCACCTCTCGGACCCAAGGGTGGATTCGGCACTAAGGGGCTTGACCTGCCAATAGGGTCCTTGTCTCCGGATTTAGATGGCTTCTTGGGGAACCGTCCAAGGATTTGCTTGATCATGCTATCACCCAGCTTAGTCAAAACCACCCAGCAGTAGCTCTCAGGAGCGCTTCTGAAACAACTTTTCTCCTGACTCCAATGTGGCAAGTGGTATTACTGAACAGTATACCCTAAGTCCATTTCCATATAACGGGATCTCTCATCCAAACGATGAAGCTTTTTGCAGAGATAATGCACCAAATAGAGCCACTCTGAATCAAATTGGCAAGGAAAAACAACAAATCACCCTAAGATCGCTGAAGAAAAATAACGCCTAGCTATCCACAGGATCACATGACAGTTGATCAGAGGACGGGCCTGAGTAAAACGCGCTCTACCTCTCCATCGCCACTCCAAAGTTTGTTGAGGAGGTAGTAATGGGGGCTTCGACGGCTCATCGATTCGGCGGGAGGAAGCTCACCTAGTCGAATCGCAGGCGGTGGTGCTCGGCGGAGACCTGGATGCGGCGGCAGCTCAGCGACGGGAGCTGTGTGCTTGACGGGGACCTCCTCATGCGTCGGCGGCGGATGGCACGAGCTCGAGCCACGGCGACGCTCAAAGCAAAATCAGCTTCTCCCCAAATCCGCCAGAGCAAAATCGGCGCAGCTTCCACCGAGGAAATCCTTGGGATACATACAAGCGAGCGCCGCACAAGTCAAATCTCCAATAGATAGCATCAAAGGGCAAGCGCGCGAGCGAACAGTAACCTAGGTTCCAAGCCAGCACGCACCTCGGCACCTGTGATCCTCGGCGTCGGAGCCGGCCCCCACGGCGGCGGAGAGGGGTTCGTCGGCGGCGGTGGTTGGGGGCGGCGCGGCGTCCGGTGAAGCGGTCGCACGAGCAGGGAAGAAGAAGCCAGGAGAGAGAGACTTGGAACTTGGAAGACCTTCTCCTCGTTTTGCTTTTTTCTCTTTTTTTTTCCTCTCACTCTTCGATCGAACAGAGTTTTTTAAAAAATAATAAATTGATGAAAAAATGGTGGAGTTTGTTGGTGGCGACGTGGCACTGTGCGTGGTTTCACTTTCGCTTTAAAAATTCCGTGGGCAGGGTGGGGCAGTTGGGTTCGCTTTTGCTCATTGCAATGCAATGCTAGGCTGTGTTGTTGTTGTTGTTAAGTGTTGTTGATGTTGTTGTTAATCTTTAAGCCGTGCAATCAGGAAAAGGCCCTTGCCACCTAATGTGTGAATGATGAGCCTGTCTCACATGTTGAACTAACTAATACTTATGCTACCACTAACCAATGCCCATCACATGGTTGTATGTTTGGAGATAAGATTCTCTCTTTTTTTTTTCATTTGCAATTTGCAACCAGTAATAAGGTCACTAGTTTTTGTCCTCAAATTCATTAATTTCTGTACGGAAAAAATCATTTGTACTCATAACTCAAGTTGACTAATTTAAATAAATTGGTAGAATTGAAAGAAAAATCCTTTGATATTTTTTGGTCATCTATAACCTATTTTCTTTGCCTTTTTTTCTTGAATGAAATCACCTTTATTCCTCATTCTAGTCCAATTTAAAATTATTGAGATAATTAAAAATCATGTTTAATCTTTGTCTCCTGAAATCCTTAGATTTAAGCATTACTTCGGGGATTCGTGTTTTTTAAAGTGTAGTATCGTGAAACCACTTAATTCATCTCCTCATTTCAAACCAAATAGTTTTTTTTGGCCTAAATCGAGTTAATAAAAGCAAATTAAACAGGCATATTAGATCTACTCATTAGTTAATAATCCTCCTTCCTTCTCCATTCTCTTTCAACCAACCCCTCACAAGTTCTTCCTGCCATTTTGAGCTCATCTCATCCTACTCTATGAGCTCAAGCTTTGCATTCGTTGACACAGTCTCTTTCCAGTTTTGGGTCATTGAGCGGTGTTGCCTCGTTGGGCTTGAGCTCCTTGTTCCTCAGCACAACCATCTCGTCGAGCTACATCTTCACAACTATTTACAAAACCTAGACGCTGGACGCGCCAATGACACGTCGCCTATTATCTTTTCATGATATGACACTAATTTAAATGAGCGCTAATTGTTTCTAAAACTGCACATGTGTGTGGACCATTTATTAAATTTGGTTTTTTTATGTACATTGCAATATATAATTTATACATAAAGTCGTATGTACAGTGTACATGGTAATAGTTATGATAAAAGAGGACGCAACAAAAATAGCCATATTAAAGGAGCTTTAGCTTAGGCTCGAATTCATCCAAGGGAGCCAAGTAAGCATCGATGCCCCCTGATATACTCAAGTGTAGAAGGACCTACTGCAAAGAAGATATTTAGGAAAAAAACAGAGCAGACCTTTTTTTTTTACAATTAATAAAATAACAAATTGCACACCAATATATTTTTAGGGAAAAAATAGTATAAGTTTTTTTCTTTTGCAATTAATAGAAGAACAAATGTACAAATTTACATTTAGAACCATATCATTGTTCAGGAGGCATGCTCTAACGTCCTGCGCATGACAAGAAAAACGGTATTTTAAGAGAAAATGTAGATAACTATGTGCATATTACAAAATAACTTATGCTACAAGCCTATAAATTTTCAGGTCACGAACATATTCCTAGCTGCTCACAAGTACATACAAATATTCAATAAGCTTTTGATGGCCAAAGAGAGAAGCAACTTACCTCACAAAATTCATGAGACTCTTATGTGTTCGGTGCATTGTGTTGGTAACCTATTTTCTGCGCATGAAAAATAAAACGATTTATTAGCACATGATTAATTAAGTATTATTTAATTTTTTTTTAAAAAATGAATCAATATGATTTTTTAAAACAAATTTTGTATAGAAATTTTTTTTTTAAAAAAACATCGTTTCACGAAAGACGAGATAGATGCGTTGAGAAAACTGCAGCCCGAACAGGCATCCATCAAGTACATGGTTTCTACCTTCACATATCCACAGTACAACCATACAAAATGTGTTAGCCATCGGCAAAGGCTGTGTGAGATTTTAAACTTTCTTTACTTACCGAACGCAGTGCACCTCTCAACATAATTGGAAAGGCCTTTTCCAATCATTTCATGGAAGGTGCATCAATCTTTATTTAACTTAGCTGCTTCACTTCCTGATTACAAGAGCAGATCCTTTAGAATTCGTAAGTATAAGCAAAATTTTTGTTGTTGGAACCAAAACGCTCAAAATCAAACTAAAAGGTACACTATCTGATAAGCTAACCCAAGGGAACAAAATCTCATTTTGCGTGTCAGTATAATCTTCAATTTTTTTTTAAAATATACTTTTTTATTGATTTTACATAAATATAAATGTTTAGAAGATATTTGCGTAATACACCGTTGTCACAGATTGGAAGTGTGAATTCGTGCAGTAACACGCGAATTCGTGTGACGACTACGCGAGACTGCTTGACCTCGTGCGGTGAGTGTGCGAGACCGCAACTTCCAATTCCTTAATAGCGAACTGGCGCGATTAATTGATTAATTAGCATCATTAGTAATTAATTAATTATTATCATTTCTTTAATTGGCATCATTAGTAATTAATTAATCACTAATTTAGGTGATTAATCGCTAATCATTATTCAATGCTAGGCAGTGTCACATATTGGCTAAGCGAGACCGTGCGGTATCGCGCCCTCCCCCTGCAAGACCGTGTCGAGCCTCGTGATCTTGCGTTACCGTCCTAGGAGATCATTCACCTCGTCGCGTTGTCGTCATTTTTGCGAAACGGTTTAGCGACATCATATCGTTATCACACTCCCAAACAACGACGACGGTATATTAATGCCAAAAAAATATATTCCGGATATTTTTGAGAAAAAAAATAAATAAACAATATATTTTCAAAATTTAATTCTATAATCTTTCTCCACTGAATCGAACAACGCCTTAAATTTTTTTGGCTTTTAAGCTGGCTTATAATCCTAAATAAATATTGTAAGGCCTTAAGCAGATGGTTGCATCATTTCTTTTTTACTTGAACTTTAGGGCGATTAAGCAGATGGTTGCAGTTATTTTTAAGTAGAGTTCTTTTATTCTTATTCTCGTCATAAAATAATTGCAGCAAGCACAATGCTGCTGCCATTGTGTATTCCGGCCTAAAATTCTCTAGATGCACTGTGCGAAAATAGCTTTTGTTTTACCCTTTTAGTTGTTGACATCAGAATTTTCTTATTGTTCAACTAGGAAGTTTTCTTTCTATACTTAGATAAAAGAAAAAAAACTTGATGTGAGCAGGCAAACATGGCATCAGTGCTTCGTAAATTTCTTCAGTTTCAGGTCACGCTACGATTGCCACCAGGTTTGCAAATAAAAAAGGACTTTATTTCTACCTCATGGTTAACATCAATCTTCCTTATTCCCAAATTTGAGGACTCTTAACATGGGCATCCTAGGAGTTCCTACACTAGTACTCCTCAAGGAATCTTCAAGCCGAGGTGCCAGGTTTCCTTGTTTCTCTCATTCTCTCACATGGAACCATTTTCAAAATATTAGCTATGTCCTTCGGATCCCACAATAAGCTAATTGTGCATTCTTTCATGGCTTCGTTTATAAAGTATGGCCATCAGGAGTAACGCCTGTTCATGAAATTTTCAAGTGTTCAATGGTTTTCCTCCATAATGTAATTTTGTCTATTCTTGCAGGAGCAGCACTATGGGTGAGTTCTTCTCTCTTACTTTTCCAACTCACATCTTTCTTTTTCCACACGCACACTTTTCAAACTGCTAAACGATGCATTTTTTTAAAAAATTTCTATACGAAAATTGTTTTAAAAAATCATATTGATCCATTTTTTAAAAAAATTTAGCAAATATTTAATTAATCATGTGCTAATGATTCACTCCGTTTTTCATGGGAAAAAAATATATTCCCAACACACGCTGCCAAACACACCCTATATGGTGAAATAAAGAAAGGTGAGTTTTTCTTCAATAGTCCTTTGTGGTGGACAAGATTGGTGCTATCAAGGCATCAGGGCATCCACCTAAATGAACATCCATTTGTTATACAGTGTTTATGTCCTTTTCTGTAGAATTCTGTTGCCAGTACATAGAACAAATAAGGACAGAACTGCCGCATAAAGCATCATCCCAAAGTACAACTATGGAAGTCAGGAGTAGAAAACAACATACAGACCCTGCTACTTTCTCTCTGAACAAATAGCTGTTTTGCAAAGGAAGCATCAGCATAAAATCATGTAGTCCCGCAAACATCAGGCCTCAGCCTCCCTTGCCTACAAAATTTGTACAGCTAAGGATATCTGTTTGAGCTTGCAAAATCCTGCTGCTAAAACGTTATTCACTCAGCCAAGCTGGAAGCATCTTTCAAGCGCTCCCGCAGTATATCACAGAGCTTACTGCAGGCATCCATGCAGAACTCCACCGCCTATTGGTGGAAGGAATCAAAATGTTAGTAATTTATAATGTTTTAGTATCATGTGTTAGGCTGAGTTCGTTTGCTGAGTTCCCAGCGCACACGGTGTTTTTTCCCACGCGCACGTTTTTCAAACTACTAAGCGGTATATTTTTTTGCAAAAAGTTTATATACAAAAGTTGCTTAAAAAAATCAAATTAATCCATTTTCGAAAAATTTTTTAGCTAATACTTAATTAATCACGCGCTAATAGACCGTTCCGTTTTCCGTGCGCACTTAATATAGTGGGAAAGACACACATTCGTGATTTTGCCATCAGACCACTCTCCAGTAAGCGTTAGCTGCGTGATCTCCTTGTGGGCTGGCATGTACGCCACCATAAGGCTGCCGTCTTGCCATGCTTCCTCGTCAGAGGTTGGATCAATGATTATGTTCTTCCCGAAACAGGACTGACAAAGAAGCAAGGGTGGATTGTCTTCAAATTCAAATGTCGAGTTTTAAGTACACACATCGTAAGGAGAGAGAATGTGAGGCCATACCACAGATACTGATGTAACAAGGTCGTACATCATGATTCCAGCATCAGCCAACGCAAGACTAGCACAAGAAATAATGATGGGAAGATCACCTGAAATCAAAGAAATAATGATGGGAAGAATGGAAGATCACCTGAATTTCCAGTATGAACAAATGTAGTTCACTTCTCATTTGTAAGGAAATAAAGTTCTGTGGAAATAACTCATGATGATATGAAGGCTTCTCTCAAAAACATAAGCAAGACACATTCCTGTGCTATCATATTATACCTTGTTCACAAAGTTAAAGTTCAGGTCATAATTCTTCCTAAAATAAGTAAATACGGAGTATTACAGTAAAACAGCATGAGCATATCAAATGCAGCAAGATCAATATTAATATGAAAAGGCAGCAATCAAATTCAAGGATAGTATCTTACTGCCACCAGACTCAAGAACCAAGGCAAAAACATCAACAGTGGTCTTTGGAAAAGTGTGCAACATCACTGCGCCTTCCAGGGCTTTATGAAGCATTGCGGAGTGCTCCTTGTTGTCTGTTCCCTGGAACAAAGATGCAAACTTTCAACACTTATTTTCAAGCATAAATGGTCCAGTAACAAATTTCTCCAAAGAGACAATGGAGAGCTAATAAAACAGCAGACCTGTCCACGAATAGGGGTGGCAAATGATGTGTAGCTCACATTGTAATTGAGTCTACCAGTATCACTGTACAACATTGCTTTCTTGCTTTCTCTCGGTCCAAACCTGAGAAATTAATTATCAAATAAACATGACCAAGCAATCGGAGACATAAGACAAGTTCAACAGGAATAAACAATCTGACAAGTTTGACTGACAAGATACATGACACTGATGTAACATGAAGCTAGGAAGTACATGTTAAAGGTCAGCCTCAAGGCCTTCAAACTATCATTGTGATTCCCTTTTTTTTTTGCCCCTTGAGAAAGGGTAAGCCATAAGACAAAACCCTCAAAAGTCATAAGAGCACAAGTTTATAAAATACTGATAAATGTTTGCATGCCAAACTGATATATGTATAAAACATACTGATACATGAATCCAAGCTGATTATGAACCGTTCTCAAGAGCTTAGTGAATTTTAAGCGTATTTCAAGTTCAAAGAAAGAAGTTCTGAAGTGTAAACATATTTCAGTTGACCTTAACTTGCTAATATTTGATTCCATAAATGCCAAAATCTTTAAAAATTCAAATTTGGAATGATGTGTAGGAGGATAGATTGGGAAAATCATAATGGAAACTATAATGTTTTAGTAGCAAGTTGAATTTATAAGAGACACCTTTCACACTGGGATCTAATGAAAGTATGTTCTTTAACACTTGGAATCTAAACCATAACATACCTACATACATATAGATGATTGTATAGAAGTGCAATTATGCTTACACTGACACAATGACCTTTGTCTTCCCAAATTCTGCATAAGCAGATCCTGATGCAGAGGTTGTTGGTCCTGTTTGCATAACTGCAAACCAAATCAAATTTATTATTGGCCCTGATCGACAGGTGAGTCCAAGCATCAAATTCCAGTGATCGTAGAACAATTTGTAGTACCATTCAGGTCAAAATTAATACTTACAAGGAAGAAAGAAATAGAGGTAGTGATACACAGTTTCAGGTAATATATCGAAGAAGGTTCTGCAATCATGTAACATAGATCAGAATACTCATACATGAAAACAAAATTTTGTTCTTCCTTCAAGGTTGGTAGATGCATGCTGTAAAATCCTATATAAATTCAATTTTTTTCTAAGCTTGCATATACTGGTTCTGGATGTTGTACTGCCCTATTGCAATCAGAGGCACATGACATATATGCACATGTAACATGCAGCAGCGTTTGCTATTATATACTAATTAACATCAGCATGAAAGAAAATAACAGATGGGTGTGTATTGAGCAACAAACACCTTAGAACACTAAAGAGAAATTGCGTGAAGCGCATGTTTTCGTTTATTGACAAGCACACACTAAATGAAAGTTCAGTAAGGAAACTTCAACTTGTGAAGTCTGGAACATGAGCAATATGCACTTAAGCTTAGAGAGGGATAACAGTTTGATTTCTCGCTCAAATTATTTTGGTCACATTCTATTTGTAAATCTACACTTGTAGACACTGTAACATGAAGAATAAAGACCTAGACTGTTTTCTGGAATACTCCAGCTGAGAAAACCAACAAAAGGTCTTCCTCAATCCCCTGTTCAAATAGAGAGGGCAATGTCGTTCTATTTTCCTTCGATTACGTCAGTGCCTAAGAGTCTAAGGCATGGTATATTCACAGTTGGACGATGACTTGAAGAGTAGAAGAAAACATTTGACAGTGGGAATGTTTCGCCCACACCACCATCAGCAGCATCCTTGCTCTGCCACTGAGGACATGGAACTGCCGTTGTATGTAAGACATGTCTGTACTACTCACGCATAACGTCGAGCACCTAAAGCGCAGACCAGGCGATGGCAGAAAATATTGCTCAAAATCGGACCCCTGAGCACGAATGGGGGCGTTCCATGGAGATGGAGGTCGCCACTAAATCAGAGCAAAAAGAGAAATCGGAGCAGGTTGAGAAGGTGGAGGAGGGATTTACATGCAGGACGGCAGTCGTGGAAGGAGCGGCCATCGGCGCGGGGCCAGTCGGCGTCCTCGGCGAGGTGGCGCCGCAGCTACTCCTTCCTCTCCCGACGCTTTTCCCCCGCGGCAGCAGCCGGAGAGTAGGTCCCAGTGGTAGCCGCCGACATCGCCGGGAACTGGGTGTACGTCGTCGCCGTCACCTGCTCGAGGTACCAACCAAACCTTAGCAGGATCGGGTCTGAGCTCGGCGTGCGGCTCGAGAGAGACGGGAGGCCGGCGAACTATCCAGCGAGGAGAGGAGACGGGACTACGGGAGTCGAGTCCGAGAAGACGCGACGGCGCAGGCAGAACAAGAGACGGATGTAGGGGAGAGCACGGTGCGGTCGATGAGGAGGCGCGCGTGGCCGCCGGGGTGGCGGTGTCGGCGGCGCCGCTTTCGGTGGAGCGATTTGGGAAGGGTTGGGGACGGGAGTGGCTAGGGGTATAGTTGGCTAAATGGACCGTGCCAAAGCTGGGCCGGCCCGACCACGACCGTACTGTAGCCGGCACGCTGGCCTGTTGGCCGTTCAGGGGCCGACGCCTCCGTCCCTGGGCCGGCCCGTCTGGCCCATCTATTTTTCCTACAAATTTCCTATTTTTCCCATTTTTTTCATATATTACCCGTATTTTTTTTCTATTTTCCTTTACCTTTTCCCTTTGGAGGACATTATGATGTTGGGTTACAGTAATTCTCTGAATGCCAACTTCACTTAACAATACCTGTAAATAAACCAGAACCAGTAAAACTAACCAGGCTTAGTAAAAAATTTGATATAGTCGTTGCCTCGCTGACGACATGGGTGGGGAAGTTGGCATGGGCGGCGATCGGTGGTATGGAGCGTTCTTTTTTAAAAGATAAATCAAATTTGATAATTTTTACTAACAGTCATACTAATCATATCTATGATAAATATTATGCATGTTATATCATTAGATTTATATTTTAAATTAAAATACTCGCATGTGATACTAATTTTATATTTATTGAGAATATAGTATGAAATATATTAATGGTCAAAATATGTTATTGAAAATCATGTTATATTTATATAGTCCAATATGCCGGAGCACTGTGTGAACACGCTAAGCTCGTGGTTAACTGCAGACGCCGCTGGGACCCACGCGTTTTCGGTGCTGTTTTCTGTCGCGGGCCCCACAACCATTTCGAATTTGGAGGCGGATTAACACGCTCCTCACCTGAGCACATGCGGGCCCCACATGCTCTCTGTCCCCACATGTCACCCTCACGGGGAGAATCAGTCCACGGTGACGTTGTGTGCAGCCAGAAAATTCCAAAACGGCCACCTGGTTCCAGCCCAACCGCACCGACCTCACTGAGTAATGGACCCCACGTATTTGGTCCCCACCTGTCAAGCATATCGGCAGCCGGCCAGCTCACATTTCCGGCCACATCACGCTGCTAATCCCGCCGCTCTCAATACTAATAATCGCGAAATTAACGAGCCGGATTAATACTAATCCCCTTCCCCCCTCCCACAAGGACGGCGGCTTTAACTCGAGCAGGCAACCAGGACGCGGAGGCTGTGCTGCCGCCGCCGCCGCCGCCGCCGCTGCCGGCCACTTCCTCCACCCTCCCCTGAGCCCGTGCGCGCCCAAGCTCCACTTCATCTCGCCTCTGAACCCTAGCCCCCCTGGTGGTGTCTCGAATTCTCTTGTCGTGCCATCGCCATCGAACCCGGCGGTGATTTCGTTTGCTGGTGAGTGGTAGCCTGCTCTGATCGCTGTTCCAACAGTGTGGCTTTGCTTCTCACTTTGCTATCAGCGCTCTAATCCAAATCCATACCCCTGTCTGGGAGTGGATACCCCCAATCCATCCTGGTTATTAGCACTTTGATTTCCGTTTTGTATTTTTTTCTTCTTTGGATGTGGGGGTAGGATGCTTCTTTACTTTCTTCTGCGCGCTTCTGGAAATAAGCTGAAAGCGATTGGATTGCTACGCTCGCATGGTACCTGAAATAGTCTGTACTCACAGTGGGTTGTAGATTTTAGGTTTACTGCTTCTAAGAAGGCGCATGTTGGTCCACACTGTTGCATGTTGAATCTGGAAACTGTAAGCTTTTCCGTAGAGGAAAACAGCAAGACTCTAGTTGACTTATTAGTACCAACCTGCCGAGAGTACAGATGTTGTACTTGTCTAGGGATGTACTCCTACACTGTACAGAAGTGTACTTCTTGCGTAATTCAATGCCTTGGTCAATTATGTGCTCTGATCTTTATATGTATGCAAACTATTCCGTGCATTTGGTCCAGGTGTTCAAGTTGTGAGGAGACAATATGAGGCAGTGGTTTTGTTGTAATTGCCACTTCGACGAGGAGGATGACCATGGGAAGGAACACTCCAATGCTCAGAGCAATAAGATGGATGGTGCGGTTATTTCGTTGTGTGTTTTCCATGTGAATTTCAGTAACAGTTGGCCCATTATAAGATTGCTATAGAACCATCCTTTACTCCTCTTTTGTTATGATGCAATTAGAGTAAGGACCATACTAGGCCAATCTCAGTTTGAATAGTTGCTAGGAGTATATCTATACATTTACTTGTGCCTTGAGGCTTCAATATGAACTAGACTATGGGTTGGTACAGATATGAGTTTGCCATGCAAATTTAAAATATCAATTATTACCTTACTCCGTGGTGGATTTTATATGGACTTAAAAACACTAGTTAGCATCTACTGAAAAGAAGGATGTTTTTTTCGTATCAAACATATGCTCCAATATATTTAACATCCTATGCAAATTGGGTGGAAGATGCTTCAAGCTGTGTTCGTGGAATGCCAGTTCTTGCTTTTATATGGCAAGCTACTGTTGCATTAGGCAAATTACACATATTCTTTTGAGGAGCCTAATTCACAAAAATTTCTGTATAAAAATCTATTTTGATTGTTTTGTGTTGTGGGTGGTAAAGTTGAGGGTTAATGCTTTTGTGACAGACTTGGTTCTTGCTGTTGTTTATTTTCACTTGAACATTGGAAGATATTCTGCTATGATCTATTTGAGTAGATAATTTGGAATGTGTATGATACTGTTACCGTTATATTATCTTCTACTAGCTGATATGAAGTTTTGATGTTGAAGTTGAACCCTTTCTGATTATATTGTTATGTTTCCATTCATCAGCCAAGCAAAAGTCTTCAAAACTTCCTGCTGGTCAACCTGAACCGGAGATTGCCCCACTTACAATTGATGTCCCTGAGTTGTCACTGGAGGACTTAAAACAAAAAACCGACAATTTTGGATCAAATGCTCTGATTGGTGAAGGTTCATATGGACGAGTATACCATGCCACTTTGGATGATGGGAGGCAGGCAGCAGTTAAAAAATTGGATGCATCTGAAAATGAGCCTAACGACGAATTCTTGAAGCAGGTGACACTTGCAGAATCATAGGTTTCTTAGCTTAAATCTCACATTGTCTATTTGTCTGTCTCAGGACTTGATGACAGTGCCACAATACTAAAGCTATTATTTTTGTTTATGTTTTTGTGGACTCTAGGTCTCCCAGGTATCAAGGCTAAAGCATGAAAATCTTGCGGAGATGTTGGGTTATTGTGTAGAGGGCAATTATCGTATACTGGCATATGAATTTGCGACCATGGGTTCCCTTCATGATGTTCTTCATGGTAAGACCTTGAGCACCTACTATCTTTAGCATGTGGAATGCAAATCAAGTTAAGTTATAATCAACTTCTCTTAACACTGCAGGAAGAAAAGGAGTTCAAGGTGCGCAGCCTGGTCCTGTACTTGATTGGATGCAGAGGGTAAAAATTGCTATAGAGGCAGCAAAAGGTTTAGAGTACCTGCACGAGAAGGTTCAGCCTTCAATCATTCATCGGGACATCAGATCAAGCAATGTACTTCTGTTTGAGGACTTCAAGGCAAAAATTGCAGATTTCAATCTCTTAAATCAAGCTCCAGATATGGCAGCACGCCTCCATTCAACTCGTGTATTAGGAACCTTCGGATATCATGCACCAGAGTAATGTCTAATTTATACCAATGCATTTCTGCATACAACTGACTATATTGCATCTTACTTCAATTTTTAATCCCGCTCAACAGTAGTTAAAACATGTGTTTTGAACCAACTAAAATATGTTAATACTGGCATAGTGTATTGAAAAACTGAGAGAGTCGCTATGGTGTTTATTCTTGTCAATGTTGTAGGTCCCATCTTTAAGGATTGTTGCCTTGAAATGTCAAAGGTCTGATATGCTTTTTTTTGGATGAACAAATTCATAGGTTATCCTCGTCTAGTTTGCTCTCATATTTTTGCTGTGCTTGTATGGTTGTATTCACGGGCAAGGGTGCACATACCTTCAGGTTCATATCCAATAGACATCACCAGAGCTAGCTTATGTGCCCCCAAGATCAGAACTGTGTACTCTCATGTGCCTCCAAAGTAACACCAGAGGCAGTGGCAGGTTGGCAGCCCAGCCAACCAGGGCCACATGCATGAAGCCTAAAAAGTGGAGGCCATGGCACAATACTGTGAGACTTACTACCTAAATGACAATGGACCAAACAGTGTGAGTGATTGTGGTATTTTTTTTCTTTTGAAAAAGAACTACCTGATCCAAACTGATGACTTCTTTTTTCACAAGATTGCGTGAAAAACTGCTGAGGCTAGTGAATATAGAAATTCATAGTATAACTTCTTAGAAACTAGGGCCAACTTGTTGATCCTGGGCCTTGACAAGGTGGAAGATCTGTCTGGCTTTTATAATTGCAATAGTTTTTTTTACACATTTGGCAAGTAAATCAATGTTGACTGTGTATCCAAGAGATGATTAGTAATTCTGACCTTACTTTTTTGATCATGTGATTACTATTTTTTTTCTTGGCCATTACACTTCCATTTTGATAGTATGATATCCTGTTATACATTGATATTGAGTTGTCTCATACATTTTAGTGACTTATTTGGGCCTTCAGCTATGTACGCTATTTTTTGTTAGCAGAATAGCAATCTGATCTAGTTAATCAGTTTGGCAGGAAACACCAAATAGTACGTAGAATCATAACCTTATCAAGTAAGGCAATTTTTTTAGTTTGTTCCGCCATCCCACCCAATGAAGTATTGGGATTCTTTTCAAGAAAATCCTATCCAGTCATAGGTTCTGTCGTTCCCACTGCTTCTCCTTTAATGGTTAGGTTTGAATCTCGCAATGGAGCTTCCAAAAAATTTCTTTCCGAGTCAATTTCTCAGTTTTATTAACTCAGGACGCTCTTTGTTATTCCTTGAAATTTGTATTTCTTGTTTCAATCAAATTACGATTTCGAATTCTCTGTTATTTTTATTATATTGATGCTTTTTCACATTGCCTTTTATGATGTAATGACCATACATATTGGAATCCTATACCTTTCTTATTTCTCTTCCTTCTTTCTATCATCCTTCCTTTTATCCACATCCCTTTAGTTTTGCTTTACAACTTAGAATCCTATTTTTTTAAAAGAAAAAAAGAGAAAAAATTGCAGTTGCTACATGTATATGATAGATTTACTCATTTATGATAGATGTATTTATTCATATAGTGACTGTTTCTTAGTTAGGATCTCGACAATATGAAGCAATAGGTTGGTTATTAGTTCATTTTCTATAATTACATGGTAGGGTTCATTCTATATTTTTTTAATCCCCTTTTGAACCCTAAAGAAAAAACTAACGAGTCACACACTAAGAATAGCAATTTTATTAAAAGATTTCTCAATTTTCATTAAATCTTATAGAAAGAGGTAGAATTTCTTCTTATTTTCAGGGATTTTAGGGAAAATAAGGCTCTTGTCATTTTTTATTCTATTACTGAACAGAATGGGTAGACAGGGTTGGTTATTCTTCGTCTACGAATATCCAAATTTTAACTCCTAATACTCCATAGATAGTTCGAATTGGATAGCAGCAATAATCAATTTTAGCGCGAATTGTTTGGAGGTATTGAATGCATTTGGCTTCTAGTGAAATTTAGGCATGTAGCTGTTCTTACATAACCTTTTTTTTTAAAAAAAAACAGCTGACAATGCTACCACGTAGGTGTTGCCAAAAAACAACTGTACTTTTTTTGGGTGTGATTATGCCATTTAAGGTCTGTCAACACAACCAGTATCTTTGGACAGTGCCTTATATATATTTTTGGGAAAGCCAACTTATTTTGGGTGTGAATATGCCATTTTGGAAAAAGGCCTGTCAACACAACCAGTATTTGGACAGTGCCTTAAATTTTTTTGGGGGAAATCAACTGACATGTACTCCATATTCTATGAACCACTATCTGCATGCAGCACATTCTGGAAAGTTATGTAGAACATTGCTAATTTGCATAATGAGTGTGAGACATCTAAGTGATTTATAACATCATGATGGATTACCTATGCCGAATTAAGCAAGAACCTTTTATGACAGACCTCTTGAGCATTATGAATTTATGATTATTAGAGTATTTGTTTGCTGCGATATTTCTTCTACCTGAAAAGCTATCATATCTGGCAGCAAGCATAATGCCTTTATTCTGTGTCCAAACCTACGAGCATTACTTTCCTCTGCCTACAAAGGAAAAAACTGTTCACTAATTTTGTGTTTTATCCTAATGACATGTTTTATCGGTTTTTAATGTTGATATTTGATTTTTACACCATCTTGTGTAAGTTAATTGTAATTTCTTTAGAAACAAGTCTTTTGTTTGCGAGTTTGTCCAGGTAGATGAATGTTTCAGCGAAATGAGTATAAGTGTTCTTGGCATGAGTTGTGGAAATACTTGATGCCGTGTATTTTTATGCATTTCCTCTCTAACTTATATAACCCTACTTGGCGCAGATATGCTATGACTGGCCAGCTGACACAGAAGAGTGATGTGTACAGTTTTGGTGTAGTTCTTTTGGAACTCCTGACTGGAAGGAAACCAGTGGACCACACAATGCCTCGGGGACAACAAAGTCTAGTCACTTGGGTAAGCTATCTCTACCACCTAAAAGTGGAGTCATCCGTATGCTCCTCCCCACGCCGCGCAAAGTACACAACCACCACCTTCCATTCCTGAAAAAAACAGAAAAATACCAGTTGTACCCAGTGCCTTATGCTCGATCCAGCCCATTCCCAGTCGTATGGGCCCGTGCAACCCATTCTCAGTTGTATTGGTCCGTTGCAACGCATGGGCATGTTACTAGTTTTCTTATCTTGTTTTTGCTGTGGTTGCTAATTTTTTTGGTCAATTAAATGATTTTCTTCATTTCTACTGGTTATATGTAAAGACCAAGAAAGCAATTAGTGGCAAGAGAAGACATCATTGAGGAACATGAAACAAAAGAATTTAGCCAACAAAAGCATGCTGAAAATACCACTGTGAACGTCTAGCAGAGTCCATCAACTTATTGAAGGCTCAGTGAATCAGCACTGCAAATCGTAGCAATAACTGTCTGCTGACTGGACACTGACAATCCTAGACTTAAATGATTTCTAAATAATAATTGGTTAGGTTTATAGGTCGCTTTGGATTTGATTATTTGAAAAGCAACCTGTATCTGGCTTGCTATAGAGAATCTGGATTTCTCAAATAGTTTACATTTTCCCTTTTTTTTCCTTGAATACAGATTACATTTTTCCTGATTCCATCCAATTAGCCAGACCACTCCCGTAGTGAGATAAGAAAAGGTAGTTGTTCCAAATTTAACCTGTTTATGTACTCTTTCTCCCCAGGCTACTCCTAGATTAAGTGAAGACAAGGTCAAACAATGTGTAGATCCTAGGTTAAAGGGTGAATATCCTCCAAAGGGAGTTGCTAAGGTCAGTCTCTCTCTCTCACTCACTCACACACACACACACAATGATGCGCATGCTTTTTTACATCATTTGGAGTAGCAGTCCTGAAATAATGTCATGTTAATGTACTTCATTGCACCCATCTGCAGCTTGCTGCGGTGGCAGCTCTTTGTGTCCAATACGAAGCAGAGTTCAGGCCCAACATGAGCATTGTTGTCAAGGCGCTCTCTCCTCTGCTTCAACAAAAACCAGCAGTGCCAGCTGCCTCAGAGCCGGTGCCAGCAACTGAGAATTAGATGTTAGCTCATGGTAGACCTCCCGGCACACGCCAGTTCGTAATCAGCGCATTCTGTGTGTAATTGCGATTGGTTTAAGAAGTTTCTTTTGTGGGGTTCTCTGTTGGATGCAGATTACATGGATTTCTCTTTGCTTTTTGTTGCTACCTTAGGTTTGCGGTTTGAGATTTGTGCTGTACATTGGTCTGTAGGTGCAAGAATATTGCTTCCTCTCTTTTACACAGCTTCACTTCAGAGGTGTCAAATACTCAACACATCGTTTGAACTTTCAATAGATGCAACATGTTCTGAATTTCATGTGGCTGCAACAATCTTGATGGTATATTTCTGAAACCGTGAACTTTCGAGTTCCCAGATTGCAATTCTTATTATGGCTTGGGCATTGTACAGTACATCCTATCCTCATAGTTGGGTGCATTCCAGTCTCCAGATCATGTAAAGTTCTATGATCTTGAATCTTGAACGATTCTAAATTCAGCCAACAAAGCAAAGGTAGTTTTTATTCAAAATGAAACCAAGTCAAAATTTTGTATAAATTTGGCAGGGGCCGCGCGAACGCGTACCCCCTCTGTCACAAATTATGACGTCCACTCTCCCGTTTGGGGAGATGGTAGGCCAACGCACCCACCAAGTGCAATGTGGGCCATTAGCCTAGGCCATGGGTCTTATTGATCACCCATCGACCCCGTCCAGGTAAGTATGGAACAGAGGTACCTTGTCTCTTCCTTTATATTAGAAAGTGAACAAATGAACAGTGAAAGCTGTGAATTTCTCATTTCTCCATTGATCTCAAAAGTCCCTTTATATAAGAGAATTACAAGCCTAGGATTCTAGGCATCATTAGTATTGCAATAAGAGTGAATTAGGAAGATTTATGTGGCTGTTACAAGCATTTGATTGCTGCCCTTGATGAGCCCTTGATGAGTTCAAATAATGGCCAAGTTATGGCCTTTGTAACACTCCCCTTTTGATCGAGTCCATCTTGAAATCAATGTGTTCTTTAATTTCTTCGAAAAACCCTGTGGGAAAAAAATAGGAATAATTTGTCTGGTGATTGCTCTAACATGAACCTGCAAGGTTTAAGGAGCAATCGATGTCTGGTTTATCTCTAGAAAAACCCTTGTGGGAAAAACATGAGATAAGACATATGCTTGTATCAGATATTGTCTCATTAAAAACTTTGTATGAGAAAACCTGCTGGTAAAAACTCATAAAAGAAAAGAGTACAATATGAAGCGTTTAACAAGGTTCATCATTCAGAGAGTCTCCCCCTGAAACTTGCAAGTCTCTGAGCCGTCTCATACCAATTCCCTTAACACATTTCTCGAATGAGTAAGCTGGTAGGGACTTGGTAAAGAGATCTGCCAGATTATCACAAGACTTTGTTTGTAAGATGTTTATTTCTCCACTTTGCTGAAGCTCATGGGGATAAAATAACTTAGGAGCAATATGTTTGGTGACGTTGCTCTTGATGTAACCTGTTTGCATCTGCGTAATACAAGCAGCATTATCCTCGTAGATAATGGTAGGTGATTCTGAGGAACCAATACCATAAGATTGTTCAATGTGGTTTATCATTCTGTGGAGCCACACACATTCACGTGATGCCTCAAATAGTGCGATGATTTCAGAATGATTTGTGGAGGTAGCCACTAATGTTTGTTTAGATGACTTCCATGATATGGCAGTTCCTCCATGAAGGAATACAAAACCTGTCTGTGATCTGACATTATGGGGATAAAACATATAGCCAGCATCAGTGTATCCAACTAAGCTAGGATCATTAATTCTCTGGAAGAATAAGCCAAGATCCTTAGTACCATTCAGGTACCTGAGGATTTGTTTTCCTCCAGTCCAATGACGCTTAGTTGGGGCAGCACTGTGTCTTGCCAATAGATTTACTGCAAATGCAATGTCAGGCCTGATACTATTTGCAAGGTACATGAGTGCTCCGATGAGACTGAGATAGGGATATTCTTGTCCTAATATCTCTTCTCCTTCCTCCCGTGGTCGGAAAATGTCCTTTCTTTATCAAGAGATCGAACAACTATGGGGGTTTTATTTGGGTATGCTTTGTCCATATTGAATTTCTCCAATAGTTTTTGGACATAGACAGATTGATGCACTAAAATTCCCGAGTGAAGGTGCTCGATTTGCAAACCTAGGCAAAATCTGGTTTTACCCAAATCCTTCATCTCAAATTCCGTCTTAAGATGGTTGCGTGCTTCATCAATATCTTGTGTGTTACCAATGATATTCAAATCATCTACATACACTGATATGATGCAAAATCCTGTGGAGGATCTTTTGATAAAGATGCATGGGCAATCATCATTAGTTCTCTGGAAGAATAAACCAAGATCCTTAGTACCATTCAGGTACCTGAGGATTTGTTTTCCTCCAGTCCAATGACGCTTAGTTGGGGCAGCACTGTGTCTTGCCAATAGATTTACTGCAAATGCAATGTCAGGCCTGGTACTATTTGCAAGGTACATGAGTGCTCCGATGAGACTGAGATAGGGATATTCTTGTCCTAATATCTCTTCTCCTTCCTCCCGTGGTCGGAAAATGTCCTTTCTTTATCGAGAGATCGAACAACTATGGGGGTTTTATTTGGGTATGCTTTATCCATATTGAATTTCTCCAATAGTTTTTGGACATAGACAGATTGATGCACTAAAATTTCCGAGTGAAGGTGCTCGATTTGCAAACCTAAGCAAAATCTGGTTTTACCCAAATCCTTCATCTCAAATTCCGTCTTAAGATGGTTGCGTGCTTCATCAATATCTTGTGTGTTACCAATGATATTCAAATCATCCACATACACTGATATGATGCAAAACCCTGTGGAGGATCTTTTGATAAAGATGCATGGGCAATCATCATTATTTGAATAACCCTTCTGCAGAAGGTACTCGCTCAGTCGGTTGTACCACATTCTACCTGACTGTTTCAGACCATAGAGTGATCTTTTGAGCTTTACACAATACATATTGCGATTTGTGCTATCATTTGGTATAGAGATCCCATCAGGGACCCTCATATATATCTCCGAATCTAGTGACCCATATAAATATGCTGTCACGACATCCATCAACTGCATAGATAGACGCTTTTGAGTTGCCAGTGATATTAAGTATCGGAACGAAATTCCATTCATGACTGGAGAATATGTTTCATTGAAATCAATGCCGGGTCTCTGCGTGAACCCTTGTGCTACAAGCCTCGCCTTATATCTCACCACCTCATTGTTCTCATTCCTCTTCCGGATGAAAACCCATTTGAAACCTACAGGGAAGGTTTTTGGAGGTATAGGTATTACTGATGAGAATACCTCTCTTTTATTGAGGGAGGCTAACTCTGCTTCAATTGCTTCTTTCCATTTGTTCTAGTCTGAGCGCTTCTTGCACTCTACCATGGATTTTGGATCTGGATCATTTTGGATGGTATCTGCAATTAATGAGGCAAAGTATATGTCGACAATTGTAGTCTTACGGTTAAATGATTCTCCAGACTCAACATAGTTTGTGGAAATTTCATGTACCTCAGTTGTCGACTCAGTATTTCCCAATATGACCGCGTCGGGGTGTCCCAATGTCCCATCATCAGAAATTGAGTGCACTGTTGATGTGGGAAATGGATTGGATAAATCCACTTGGTGTCTCTCAACTTGAGGTTGAGTTTCATTTATTGTGTCAGAGGATTCTTTCCTCTGTTTCCTAGTGCGCTTGCGAGGATTTGCCGTACTTCTCCCACTCTCTTTTGAGGAAGGGAGTTGAATAGTTTTGTTTGGTACCTCTATTCTTTCTGACACATTCCTTGAGGGAATGTATGATTTTGTGACACTTTTACTCACAGTAAATGAGTCTGGCAAATTGTTTGCAGCAACATGCAAATCAATGATCCTTTGAACTTGAAGTTCGGATTCTGTGGTACGAGGATCCTCCTTTAGGGTGTCAAATGCATCCCAGTTTATTTCCGGGCATTCAATGTGATACTTGAATTCTTCCCCTAATGCTGGGAAATGTTCTTCATTGAAGATACAATCAGCGTACCGGGCTGTGAGCAAATCCCCTGTAAGGGGTTCCAGGTATTTAATGATCGACGGAGATAGATACCCCACGTAAATCCCCATTTTCCTGTGAGGGCCCATGGATGTACGCTTTGGTGGTGAGATCGGTACGTATACAGCGCAACCGAATTTCCGCAGATGGGAAATACAAGGAGGATCACCACGAACTAATTGCAGCGGGGAAACTGTATGGTATGCAGTTGGACGCAATTGTATTAAGTCACCAGCATGTAAGACTGCATGACCCCAACAAGAGGTTGGTAGGTTACAATTTTGCAATAGTGGTCTGGCAATAAGCTTTATTCTTTTGATAAGAGATTCAGCTAAACCATTCTGTGTGTGAACATATGGTACAGAATGTTGAACTTCAATTCCTAAAGCCATGCAATAGTCATTGAAGGCTTTGGAAGAAAATTCTGCAGCATTGTCCAATCTAATTGATTTTATCTGGTGTTCAGGTTGATTTGCTCTAAGTCTGATGACTTGTGCAATCAATTTTGCAAAGGCATGGTTCCGTGTCGATAATAGACACACATGAGACCATCTTGTGGATGCATCTATTAGAACCATGAAATACCTGAATGGTCCAGACAATGGTTGAATGAGGCCACAAATGTCACCTTGAATGCGTTCAAGAAACTTTAATGGTTCAACTTGTATTTTAAGATGTGAGGGTCTCAAAATTAATTTCCCAGTTGCACATGAGGTGCACACAAAATCTGAGGATTCCGGGAATTTTCTGTCGCTCATACCATGTCCATTTGAATTGCTCATGATTTTTCTCATCATCCCGATGCCGGGATGGCCAAGGCGTTCATGCCAAGTTTTGAATGCATCCACATTCTGAAAAATCACTTTGTATGCAACATAAGGTACGGGTTTTATGTATGTGTAGTACAATCCAGACGGGAGAGAAGACACCTTTTCAAGTGTTTGTTTGTCATATCCAATATCTTTGGTTAGGAGGAGGAACTCCTCATTGTTTTCTTCATGTGTTTCCACATGAATCCCATTTTTTCGGATATCTCTATAACTTAGTAGGGTACGTGTTGAATTGGGAAACAATAATGCTTCCTCAATATTTATTTGTGTACCCATTGGGAGTATGATAGTGGCTCTACCAGAACCAACAATCATAACTTCATGTCCTGCGATGGTCAAAACTTGTCCTTCTCTCTTTGTGAGAGTTTGGAAAATTTTGATTTCCCTAAGTATAGTGTTAGTGGTACAACTGTCCACTAGGCACATCTCTTCTTCCATTGGATTGACTCCCGTAACAATCTATATAATGCAGAATTTAAATTCGTAAGATAAAGGCAAAATATAGAAAACATATAGAATATATTAAGATAGTATGAGTGCTATTACAACTGATAGTTGGTGTGGCAACATCATATCTTTATTACAATGATTACTTTTGCAAATTTAAATTAAAGCTATGGAGCCTATTTGAGGTCTCCAAAAATGTCGTTGGAAGCATATTTCACGAGCATGTCGTCGATGTCCATAGAGCCTTCCTCTTCACTTGGTGGAGTCTTGGTTTTGCTCGGTCCCGCTCTATCAAGGGAGGGGTCCATAGCTCCAGTCTCCAGTGTTTGAGAGGTGAAGTGTGCTTCATGCTTCTCGGTGTTCTGTGTATGACCCATGGACTTCATGTATAGATCAACAAGGTGCTTAGGGGTCCTGCACTTCTTAGCAATATGATTGTAGCAACCACACCTGAAGCAAGTGGTCTTTTTGCCACTATCATTTTTGGGCTTAGAAATGCCTTTCCCCTTTTGGGCATTACCACGTGGCTTTTTGGTTCTCTTGCGCTTGCCCTTGCCAGAGGAATTTTCAGTCTTTTTATTCCCATTCGGGACATTCTTCTTTACATTCACATGTACTTCAGGCAATGGTGCAGTGCCCAACGGGCGCTGGTTCGAGTTCCATACAGTGAATTCATGGTTCTTTTCTGCCTATTTCAATGTTTGAATGAGTAAAGAGTGGACTGTGAAATTCTTCTCACGGTATTGTTGAGTAATGATCCGTTCTGATGAGAGCATTGTAGACAAAGTCTTTTCAATTTTATCCGCTTCAGAAGGTTCTTTCTCACAAAACCGGAGCTTAGAGCATATCTTATGAACATCATGGTTGAACTCATCTACAGTTTTGAAATCCTGTAGGCGTAGGTGGTTCTACTCATGCGTTGCCTCTGGGAGGAGGATAGCTTTATGTTGTTCATATCGATTTTTGAGAGCTGTCCACAAAGCACGTGGGTCCTCCTCATACATGTACTCCATTTTCAAATCCTGATGGATATGATTCCTTATTACTTTTAAGGCGGAGAATTTAGACATGTTAGAGGGGGTAACGTTGTCCGCAGTTGTTTCATCTATACGTCTGTATAGTCCATTTGTCGACAGATTTACTTTGAGATCCATCGCCCAAGTAGGGAAATTGGAACCATCAAGAGCGAGAATATCAAACTCTTTGGTTGCCATCTCACATACATTGTGATAGCCAAAATTTTGAGAAATTATGGCATATTTGCATTAAAATAATAATAATAATGATAGAGCGAAAAATTAAATGTTGCAAAGTAATTGTAAGACATGAAAATGCATAGAGTGCTAAAAATAGACTCATATTTATAATAACAAAGAATTACAGGGTGCTAAGAGCAAGTGTACATTCTCTGGTTATTTGCGGAAAGTAAATTGACCGAAGGTCAGGTACTAAAATGTAAAATGCAAAAAATATAAAGATAATTGGGCGGTGGGCAGAAACAATCTTAGTTTCGGCCCACCGGCCGATTTTGTCAAGAGGCCGGGGGGGGGGGGGTTGCGGCGGGCGCGCAAGGCGGCCCGGCCCAGTGGCCGGCGCGGGTGGCGGCCCATTAGCGGGGGCGGCTAATGGGCCGGCCTGGCCCGGCCGGCTTAAGGCCATGCGGGGGGGGGGGGGGCAAACCCTAACCCCTCCTCCCTTTCAAGCCGCCGCCGCCTGCCTGTGGGGGAGGGAGGCCGGCGCGCCACCCCACCGCCGGCAGGCGCTGACGCCGCCCGCAGCCGCCGCCGCCCGTCGACGCCGCCGCGCCGCCGACGCTGCCGCTGTGGCCCGCAGGCGCCGCCGCCGGCCTTGGCCGACGCCGTTGCCGAGGCCGCCCGCAGTCGCAGCCACCGCCGTGGGGAGCCGGCGCGCCGCTGTGGCCGACGCCGTCGCAGCCACCGCCGTGGGAAGGCCGGTGGCGCTGCCGCCATGGGGAGGGACGGGCGCCGCCGCCTGCAGCCGGCGCGCCTGCAGCTGCCGCCGCCATCGTGGCCGATGCCGCCACACCACCGCTACCGCCGATCTGCTACTGTCGCCGCCCTGCACCCCCTCTCCCCCCCACCTCCTGACCTTGTCCCTTGTTTAGGCCTCCCCCTCACCCGAGGGTGGGGGTCGGCTGACCTTGCCGCTGCCGCTCATCTTGGCCGGGACATGCCCAGTCTTGATGATGCGAGCCGGGAAGCCTGGAGGGCCTGCAGCTGGCTGAAGCGAGCGAGGATGGAGGATTGGAGGGATTGGTGGTGGAGATGGAGGTGCAGCGCTGCTGGAAGCACCCGCTGCTATATAAAAGGGCGGGGCTCCGCAGCGTGCGGCGATGGTTCCTCTGAGGAGGAACTCCGGTGGATCCGCTGGTGTTGGTGTGTGCAGCGGTGTAGCCGGTGAGTAATCCGGCGATGGTGATGGTGAAATGGCGCGGCAATGATGCTCTGTCCAGCCGTGGTGAGGGCAAAAGGACGTCACCACGTCGGGCATCTTTTGCTGCGTCCGCACCCTCGCTGTCCACCCATGGGACTCGCAATGACGCGGTGACACCACCAGAATGCGTTCTGGTGCCGTGCACACGTCAGTCACCGCCGAAGTCCCTTGGCGAGTTGCGAGGGTGCTGGAGTTGGTGCTGCCAGCTCTGGTGTTGGCGCGAGCAGCGGCATCGTCGTCGCAGCGTCGTCCTCCTCATTTGGCTAAGCCAGAGGGAGGAGAACGGGGGCCATGGGCGGCATTGCCGGCACCACGGCCCCTGCCACGTCGAGGACGGTGCACCGGAGCTCGGAGAATCTGCTTGATCTGTTGCATGAGACAACGGAGGTTGCGGGGAAGGGAGGATTTGGCATCGAGAGGAATGGGACGAGTCATCTTACCCTTCACGTGTCGGTGAGTTCTTTCACCGTTCTTGCTCGGTTAGAGCGTGCTGATGACGTATTAGAAAATAAACAAATGAACAGTGAAAGCTGTGAATTTCTCATTTCTCCATTGATCTCAAAAGTCCCTTTATATAGGAGAATTACAAGCCTAGGATTCTAGGCATCATTAGTATTGCAATAAGAGTGAATTAGGAAGATTTATATGGCTGTTACAAGCATTTGATTACTGCCCTTGATGAGCCCTTGATGAGTTCAAATAATGGCCAAGTTATGACCTTTGTAACACTTTATACCCCTGGAAGTCCAACCTCCAGCCTGATTTGGCAATGTGGTACTAAATTCCACATATAACGCATCCACATCTTAAGCGTTTCAGATTCAGGTTCCATGGCCCGGCAAGAATTACGTTTCCTATTCGTTTTCCATATCGAAATACCAGAAAATTCTGCAGAAGCAAACACAACACAAAGATCTCTTGATTCGAATAAACTTTCTTTAATATACTACATCTGGCGTCTAAATCTGTACATGTACATCAAACAGTTCAAGCTCATCAAAATCTTGCATCACGGCAGCAAGTTCCCCTAGCAAACGGCGTCGTAGTTGATCCAACAGAGTAGAAGAAGCAGATTCTACCTGTAATAACATCTTTCACCATTACTATACGTGTAGATGTGCTCAGAGCCTTCCGGGGGTTCTTGCTCATCCACATCGTCATGAGGACGCCAGTATGGCAGGGGCACGGGTCATCTGTAGTGTAGTTTCAATATATGCAATGCGATCAGAAAATTTTTGTGAGACACTGTAACTTGGTGCTAGTATTAATTGTTGGGATGTATCAGAAAACTAACCTGTTTAGCCTGACACTCTCATCTCTAGGGATTTTCCAGCCAGGCGCACCAGATGGATCACTGCCACTGCCGACTTCACCAGTGCTACTGCCAAACACAACACTGAATATATTTTATAGCAAATCTTACAGCCACGTTAAAAAAACGTGAAGAATTCAGATGACAATCAGTTAAATAAATAACCAAAAGAGAAAAGCAATCTACGATTACCTTTCTTTCTCAAAACATGCTAGAATCTTAAGAATCACATCCCATGGCATATAAGGGGTTTCATATTTTCTTACCATAGAAGTTCATGCCAATAACTTGCCCTTCCAAATCAACAAGAGGTCCTCCAATTCCTGCCTACAAACCAACGCGATGGCTATAAATTTTCACCGTGTAAAAACAGGTGAGATATTTAAAATCAACAGCTATCTAGCGGTATGTATCTTAGGCTGTGTTTGTTTGGGTGAGTTGAAAACTCATTCCCTCCGCACGAAAAACGAAACGACTCATTAACACATGATTAATTAAGTATTTACTATTTTTTTAAAAAATGAATTAATATGATTTTTTAAAGCAACTTTCGTATAGAAACTTTTTTAAAAAACGTACCGTTTAGCAGTTTAAAAAACGTGCGTGCAGAACATGAGGGAAAGAAGTTGGGAACTCCTTCTGCCGAACATGGCCTTAGTGATTTTGCATGAGGAACGTATAAGAAACAACTCACAATCAAGTGTGCCCGACCAGTCAACAACACGCGCCCGTGCAACCATTAATTTGCCTGATTCGAAGCAACGCCCTACGGCTGCTACTCGAGATCCATGCTTATGATCAAGCTGAATATTTGCTGGACGAGCGTGGAAATCCTTGTTCTTGACACTGACTAGAGCAACATTGTAGTATAAAAATGCTGTAATGTCCCTTCTCTGCGTTGTCCGTTTGGAAGCGACACTTCAATCTGCAAATAAATTAATGAAAAAGTGAGTGAGACTTAAAATAAAGAGAAGAATAATTAGGAGGAGCTACTTGATTAGCACCCACCCTCAAGTTTTCATCAATCTTGTTTCCATCTTCATCAATCTTGTTTCCATCACCAGACTCTAACCAAGCTCACAGATGTCAGAATAGTTGAACATCCCTTGCATTCGATAAAGAAACCCGTGCATGCAAAATACCTCCTTTTTCCTGCATACCATGCATTATCATGCATACATTTGATTATTATTTATTAGTGACAACCGAATACAAATATGAAATAGGAAAATCAATATAACACATTAATTAGTGCAAAATCACCTTTGAATGAAGCAAGTGCAACAACATTTTGATGTATGTCACAAGGAACTTTTTTATTGATTTCACTCCAAAGATCTTCACCACATAAATCTCCAAACGTCTTTTCAAAAGAATTAGCCAAAATCATACCATCTGGTAGAAGATACATGGTAGAATAGTCATTAATTCGTAGTAGTAAACTGAAAAAATCTGTGATGCGTGGTAAGTTAGCAAATTTACAAACAATGATTCACCGTCTAACACGTTTATTGGTGGCATGGGATAACCCACGGAGTTTAGATACCCAAACTGTTCCTTGTTGAGACCACCTCTATGTACTGGTGCTGCACAAGGCCAAGTGATTAGCACTGAAATACACTAACTAAATGTGATAAGTTCATGTAAAATTAGAAAGTTCAAATGTAAAAGCTAATCTTAAAAATAGATACCATTACATATAACCACAATTTGCATGCATGTTTGGTGGTGCCAAGGTATGGCACTGTGCTCACCTTCTGTATGACAGTCCGGTAGCTCGCCTGTGGGTCTCTCTCCATCCCTGCAGAATAGCACCAACCCAAAGGTAAAACGGGTCATACCAGTGCATTAATATGCAACACAGTGCCAAAACCTACAAGGGTAGCATCATAGGCAAGGAAAAAGAGAGAGAGAGAGAGAGAGAAAATAGGATCTTAAGTTTTGAGGACCTACAAAAAGGAACAGCAGCTAACGATCCAGATCATTTAAGAACAAATAAGAGCTCATATGTTGTTTGACATGCAAATCAGCCTACCGTATGAACTCATGCAGGGTAAGAGAAAGTGGGATAGAAGAGAGTGGGTGAACCAATGAAGGGCAAACTGATAAAGACATACCTGACTCTTTTGACATTTTGTAACCGTTTAAGAATCCTGTTTTGCAGGGATGGCAAATAATGCTTCAAATTAATGAGAATTGAGATCCATGGTAGGACAGATGTTCTATCCATAAGCAAAAAACGATTCATGCCAACAAATTTCCCATCAAAATCAAAAAGCGGTCCACCTTCCCAGTCCTAACACAAATATAAAGTGATGGTCAACAAGGGCTCCATTTGAACAAAACGAAGTGATATTGAACAACATTCGCATAGAAAAAAAAATTCCACTTTTACAGGCTCTGATAAAGTTTAGTGCATATAGATATAGTAACAGAAAAAGGTTAAGATGTGCTTGTATCATAATGCGAGTTTACCTCAGAGATCAACCTAATTTCTTTGCTATCTTCAGATCAGTTTGAATCACGACAACCAGCCACCATCACACTTTTGGCCATTAATACGCCATGTTTGTCACGCCCTACAGCTACTAACTTCTTGTTGGCACACCTATCCTTCGAATGTTCGGGAAGTACAACATGAACATCAAGAGATTCCACGGTGTAGACAACAGCAAAGTTCTTGTCTAAATCATATTTTGCCAAATAACCCTTGAGCACTTCATTGCCTTCATGCCGCTCTTCAATCTATAATGGCAAAGCAAGAAAGGAGTCACAAAATATCCTAAGAAAACAAGCAAAAATTAGTAAAGGATGACAAGAAGCACCTACCTTTAAGTTATCATAGACTTCTTCAGTATCATAGAAAGCTCTAACCAAACTAGCCGAGGTCAGGAAAATTGTACCAGACCCCTCCTGGCACTCGATAGCTATGCCCGAGCATGCATATATCAGTGTGTTTCCTACACAAGATCGCAGGTTAAACCATTTATAAGTTATAACCGGGGACATTGTTCAAATATAAATTTGACAATGTATAACAATAGTAAAACATATAATTACCATCAGACAAAGTGAGTGAGACAACGCTTTTAGACAAATTTGATGCAACTTCAACGCTGAGAATAGCCCAGACATCTTGATTAGAGCCCGAATTTAAGTCCCCTAGTTAAAACGCCATATATATACAACACAAGTGTTAGTTCTCAAATAGAGCTGTACAATACAAGAAGATATGCAGAAAATAGGAAAACCAGCGGACCTGAGATCAATGACTTAGTACTGCTTATCTCTCCTTCGTTTCTTGGAGCTTCTTGTGAGATTATGATCAGCCGTCCTCTTAGATTTCCGCATCTTTCCCATGACAGTAAAGCAACATTGGAAAACCATGATTCTCGATCTGTTGATGTTGGGGAAGAAGTGAAGGCGGCACCGCGGCAACGTGCGTCCTCCTGCCACCGCCGTTCTTAATCGAGGAAGATGAGGAGTGGTGCCGCTGCTGCCTGCCAAAAGGAGGAAACCTTTGGGCTTTGATTATATACAAGGGCAATTTGATCATACGCCCTCCCCTTACCTAAATAAAATTGGTATACATCTTCTTTTATTTAGCAAACACAGCACATAAAACTTTCTTGATTCTATCTGGCAGTGGCATCTAAATCAGCATATATGTACATCAAACGTTTTAAGTTCGTCAAAATCTTGCATCACGGCAACAAGCTCTGCTAGCATCTGATATATGGAATCAGAGTCCGGATGAAACATGTCTCTTGCAGAAAAGGCATGCACCTCGTTCTTGATCTCAATCCAGCTGCAGCCAGCGTCCTTCTTGACGCCTGTTTCGTCCATCATCCTCCTCAACTTCCCGGCGTCCTCCCATTCTCCGTGCATGGCGTAGATGCTCGACATCAGCACGTAGCTCGCGGAGTCTCTGTCTGAAAGCTCCATCAGCCTGTCTGCTGCAAGCTTCCCTATGTCCAGATTTCTGTGCAGCTTGCACGATGCCAGTAACGTCTTCCATATCAGGGCATCAGGCTCATAGGGCATATCATTGATCATGCAGAGCGCCTCGTTGAATCTGCCGTTTCGGCCCAGCATGTCGATCATGCAAGCGTAGTGAGAAGGCATTGGCGTGAAACTGTACTGATCGATTATCAGTCTGAAGAACAGCTCTCCCTCCTCTACCATACCTGAGTGATTGCAACCCATTAAGACTCCCAAAAATGTTGAGTCATCTGGCTTGACACCATTGGAACACATATTGCTGAATGCCTCCAGTGCCTTGTTTGCATCTCCATGCTGAGCGTAACCATGAATCAGCGAGTTCCAAGATGTAACATCGTGAGTATGCATGGCATCAAATGCAAGCCTTGCAGAGCCCATCTGACCACACTTGGAGTACATGTTGATCAGTGCATTCCCGGCGCAGATTTTGGAGTCACATCCCAGTTTCAGAGCCAGGCAATGGAACTGCATTCCTTGATCCAGAGATGCCACGTCTGCACAAGAACTCAGCACACTGGAGAAGGCGTAGTCATTTGGTGTGAATCCTTCTGAATGCATCTGACAAAGAAATGCTATGGCCTTCTCACCAAAACCATTTTGGAAGTTTGCAGAAATAGCAGTGGTCCAGCTAACAAGATCAGGATTTTCAATCTTGTTGAGCATGGCCTCCAGTTCTTCGACATGACCAGTTCTACCATACATTGACAGTAGAGCATTCGACACCCGGATATCTGTGGTTAAATTGTGCTTGATCGCTGAGCAGTGCAGTTGACGCCCCAGACCAATGGATCCACAAGCTCCAAGAACAATTGATAGTGCGAACTCGTTAGCATCGACACCCTCTGAAATCATATCAACAAACACTTGCAATGCATCTTCCAGCCTTAAATCTCTGATGTATAGCTGCATCATGGAGCACCATGACACCACGTTCTTGCAGTGGAGGCCCTCAAAGACTGACTTTGCCAGGTCGAACTCACCGTTTCTTGAATAGAAATCGATCAGTGCAGTCGACGAGTAGACACTCTGCGACTGCAAGTCCATTGTCTTGATCAAGTACCCATGTATCTGCTGACCAAGAACCCTTGGGCATGCCGTCAAAATGGTTGTCATTGTGTGCTCATTTGGCTTCAATCCCTGCTTCATCATCTGGATCAAAGCCTCCGCCGCTAGCTCAAACTCGCCGTTCCGGCAGAATGCCGAGATGAGCGAAGTGTACCCAACCACGTCAGGTGAATCCATCCGGTCGAACACGTCCTTGGCCGCCAGCAAGGAGCCGCACCGCGAGTACATCTCGATCAAGCAGCTCCCAATCCAGGCGTCGCCGGCGAACCCCGCCCGAACGGCGAGCGAATGCACCTGCTTCCCGAAGCGGAGCGCACCAAGGTCGGCGCACGCCACCAGCGCCGCGTTGCAGGCGAAGTCGTTCGGCGGGACGCAGGACTCCACCATGTCCGCAAACATCTCCAGGGCCGCCTCCGGGCGCCCGTTGCGCGTGAACCCGGACATGACCGAGGTCCACGCGACGACGTTCTTCGTCGGCATTCGGTCGAATAGGTCGAGAGCATCAGTCAGCCTCCCGGACTTGACGAGCCTGTCCAGCCGTTTGCACTCGAGAACGACATCCGGCGGCTCGGCGCAGCCATTATCCGCCGCCGCCGCCGCCGCCGCCGAACATAGCCCAACGCACACGCGGTGGCGGCGCGAAGGCACGTGGCACGGCGCCGCCGGGAGGAACCGAGCCCGAGGCGTCGGCGGGAGCACGGCCATGGCGTTGCGGCCTCGTGGCCGTGGCGTCCCATTGCAAAGCGCCACGGCCAAGCGGGAGTAGAACGGATAAGCCGTGACGCAAATTGCATTTAGACCCAAATGACACTGATTCGAAAATCTTTAGGTTACCGGGGTCTTTATGTAAACTAGCATGATGGCCCACGCTAACACTCATACAATATTATCTTTTTTTTCAAATGATTTTCTTTCCAATCTATCAAATTGTCGTCTTGTCGTCTTAGGATTTTCAAAAAAATATTTAAACCTTATCATCATCGGGTTTCTAATTTTATAATCTTTAAAGTCACATCAATCATCTCCCCTTTATTTCTTGCTATGCTGACCACGACTCTTATTCATTCTTCTTGGAATATGAGACCTTTAAAAAATTAGATCTTATAATTGTTAGAGTTTATTATCTCGTCAGGTTTCGTTACATAGTTTTAGAAGTCTCATCAAACGCCGTCATCCTACTCCTTTACCCATTGCCCATTGCCTCCCTTCTTTTTTTATTGTTATTGAAATTTTAAAAATTGAAACCGATCATCGTTAAGTTTCTTTTTTACTTTTTGAAAGTCCCGTTAACCACCATGACCCAACTCCTTTATGGCCTACTTGTCACCCCTCCTCTTTGTCATCATTAGGGTTCTTAAAAACTGAACCTAATTGTCATTTGGGTTTGTTTTATAGTTTGTAGATGTCCCATCAACCATCCTCCTTTATTGTCATTTGTCACCCATCAGCTCGCTCTCACATGGCAACCGTCGTCTCCATGCTCCTTTATCGTCCGACTACTTGTCCGCATGCCCCATCGTTTCTCATCTTTGTTGTTGTCTGCACATTACAAAATCAAACCTTATCATTGTTGGGGTTCCTTTTGTATAGTTATTAGACACCGTCGCCGCCACTTTATTCCATTGTTGCTCCTCAGCTCACTCCTCATGGCAACCACCACTCCTTGCTCCTATGTTGCCTATCCACTCATCAACCTACGTTGTCTCTTTTCTTCATTGACGTCGATGCCTAACTAAATCAAAACTTATCGCCGTCATGATTGTTTTAGAAGTCCCGCTAGTTTTGCTGCCACCGCATCATGTCTTACTCATTTTTCACCCGTCAGGTCGCCCTCTCGCATGTCTTAATACTCGTCACTTGAGCAACTTGTTCTCCCGCACTAATTTACGGCAACATTTTCTAATGCTCGTTATGCCTTTATTTATTTATTTTTTTCAATCCTAATTTTGTCGTTTTGGTAATCGAAACAGAACACGTCCGTATCTCTTGTGCAGATAAAAGAAACAGAGTTGTAATTTTTTGTGTCACTATTTACTTACTTATTTATTTATTTAGTTTTTTATTTTTTTCAAGTAATGTGGTGTTTTCTAGATATCCAAATTGAACTGGGTGTTTTCTTCAAGTTTCAATTTTTTTAAATTATTTTTAAAAAGGTATTTTGTATAGCATATGACGGATAAACTATATTTTAGAAAAAAGGAAATGCCAAAATCTTGAAACTTATATACAAACTTTCACATTGTTTAATTAGGCTACACAAAAATTCATATTATTTTTGAAACTTCTGATAAGATAAATCAAATGTTAACCTTGTATGTCTATAATGGTATTCTAGGGGTATTTTTAATCATAAGGCCTAGTTTAATGGCATATTGTAGAACAATTGATAAACTCACCGGTATTCTATAGAAAGAGACGATGTTAATGGCAAATCGTTAAACCGGAACAAACACAGTGGCATAAAATAGATGCCTAAAAAACATTGGTGCTTTCTTTTAGGGCCCATATATTAATGACAACACATTTTATGTTCTTAATATAATTTTTTATTTCGAATTTCAGTTCTTTATAAATTTTATTACTACTTTATTCCAAATTCTGAAAACTAATTTAAGAATTTATTCTATTGGATATTTATAGACTCTGTTTTGCCATGGACTCTTCTTGTACTCTTTACTTATTTAATTTTGTTATATTTTTTGTTTCAAGTTTTAATGATATTTTTGAATTTTATTTTGAATTATATCAACAATCCAATTTTATAATTTATTTTATTCTTTATTTCGAATTTTAAATAATCCCATTTCATGTTCTATATGGCTCTTTTTTCAATATTTCTTATTCTGAGTTTCAGTTATTTCTAAATTCATTTTCTACTTTATTCTGAATTTTCATGATTTCCAAATGTTCTTTTTTCTTTTATTAATTTGGAAATTTCTAAATCTCATTAGGGATTTTCTTTCAAGCTATCTTATTTTAGAAGATTGAGTATTAAAACCACGTGCATATAGTTACTTTCATATCAGTGCATGCAAAAATCATATTGAAGCTGCTGTATCACAAAATGTTTTTCTTTGTGATGGCTGAAAGCTTTATAATTAGCTAAGGGTGTGTTCGGATGCCTGCCTTCCCAACTCACCTCTCTCCTTTTTCGCGCGCACGCTTTTCAAACTGCTAAACGGTATATTTTTTGTAAAAAGTTTTTATACGAAAGTTGCTTTAAAAAATCATATTAATCCATTTTTCAAAAAATAATTAATAAATACTTAATTAATCATGCGCTAATGAATCGCTCCGTTTTACGTGTTAGAAGGGAGGCTTAGTTTCCAACCCAAACATCCGAACACACCCTATGGAAACATAAATAGATGTGTTTGCTTCTAGAATGTCTCATAGATAATGAGCAATTATGGGCTGCAGCCTAATGTTTCTGCTTTTTTTCTTCTTCATCATCAAGGGTTATATTTATATAGTATTTATGTATCTCTACCAATACATACTGGTCTATTTGTATGCTATGTTCTCAGGCTTCAGAACATGCAAAAAAAAAATCCCTTCCATCTTCCTTTATTCAGCCATAGGTAAAAAAAGGACATTTTTAACTCTAATTATACCGGTTCCAAAATTTATATGCATACAATCTGTCCTAAATCCTAATCACCTGAGCTCTTGATTGAGAGTATCTGAATAAGGAGAGAATCTATATAGGAGCAGGTCCACTTTTTGACCTCGTATTCTAGTGTCCTTGATCAAGACATGTCCATTTGATCTGGTAATTGTTTTCTTTTCGGACTTTTATTATCAAAGTTAATCTACACCATCAAAATCTAGTTTCATTATAATCTAACGGTTAGATTTTTTAGATTAATGTGAGAATTTTTAAGCCCCACAATAAACGTGAAACTTTTTTTTAAAACTGTCTTAATAATAATAATATAATAATAATAATAATAAATAGATAGACAGATAGACAGATAGACAGATATATTGTGTTTGGTCCCGAACGAGCCTGATTCAAAAATACTTTAGATTTCCGGGGGGTTTATGCAAATTGCAAGGTCGAGCTGAGCCAGCAGCAATGGAGGCGCGCGGCGACCTGCGCTCGATCCTGCCCTACCTCCCCGTCGTGCTCCGCGGCGGCGCGCTCTTCTGGCCGCCGCCGGCGCAGGAGGCACTGAAGGCTCTGGCGCTCGGCCCCGACGTCAGCCGCGTCTCCTCCGGCGACGTCCTCGCCGACGCCCTCACCGACCTTCGCCTCGCGCTCAACCTCGACCCGCTACCGCGGCGCGCCGCCGAAGGGTTCGCGCTCTTCTTCGACGACCTCCTCTCGCGGGCGCAGGCGCGGGACTGGTTCGACCACGTCCTCCCCTCCCTCGCCCGCCTCCTCCTCCGCCTCCCCACGCTGCTCGAGGACCACTACCGCACTGCCGGCGATCAGGCTCGCGGGCTCCGCCTCCTGGGATCGCAGGATGTTGGGTTCGTGCTCGTCAGCCAGGAGCTCGCCGCCGCGCTGCTCGCCTGCGCGCTCTTCTGCCTGTTCCCCACTGCTGATAGGACCGAGGCGCGCCTCCCAGCGATCAATTTCGATAGCCTATTCGCGTAATTCCACTGCCATTTTGATCTAGTTTTATTAGAATTGGTATTTTTGGGCTAAATGATTGAACTTTTAGAGCTTATTGATTATGCTTCTGGGTTTACTGATCGATCCACAGGGCACTGTGTTATAATTCGAGGCAAAGCCAGGAGCAGAAAGTGAGGTGCCTTGTTCACTATTTCGACAGGGTGACTGCTTCTACACCTACTGGTTCCGTTTCGTTTGAGCGCAAGGTTCTTCCTCGCCGTCCTGAATCCGGTGGCATTACGTACCCTGACATGGATACTTGGATGAAATCTGGTGTTCCCCTCTGCACATTCCGGGTGCGTCATAAAATTTAGACAATATGTCCCTTTTGTACTGACTTTGTTTGGTTACATAAGACAGCAAATCTTGCGAAGAAATGGTAAATTAGTCAATCCATTAGCGACCCTTTTTATAGTATATTGCGATGATTATCGAGATAAAAAATGTGTTCCTTTGCCTTTATGATTATTAAAATATCTCAAGTGTTTTTACTGGTGTGATGAAACCTGCTGATTGTTTTGTTTATTTTCATTAGTAGGTATTTTCCTCAGGTTTGATAGAAGATGAGGGACAAGAAGCCCTTGAAGTTGATTTTGCAAATAGATATTTGGGAGGAGGTGCACTTTCCAGAGGCTGCGTGCAGGTTTCTTTCTTTTGCAGATCTTACTCCCTTGATCTTCAACTCTGTAAAAGTGCCTCCATCTGGAGCTTGCCTTGCATTAGTTATGTGCTGTTTATTCCCAAATCATTCAGTTGTACAGCAAATTGCTGCATTCTTTTATGTACCTTATCTGTCATATTACATGTACTTGGGAAATTAGTCGATGCCTCAGTTGTTCATAACTGGTTTTTAATTGCATGGGTGTATGATGTGATTTGAAGTGCCTTCAGTTTTGTATAAAATGACATTCATATAAGTGTTTCCGAGATTTCCTTATGAATGATGTATTTTCTGTGGTGAAGGAAGAAATCCGGTTCATGATAAACCCAGAATTGATTGTGGGCGTGCTCTTCATGGTTTCAATGGAAGATAATGAAGCTATAGAAATTGTTGGTGCAGAAAGGTTCTCACAGTATATGGGGTCAGTTTTAAACACTTCTCCACCATTTCTTGATTTAGATCATGTGTTGAAATAAACTCCACAGCGTATATCAATTATCAACCAGTGTGATTTATGGATGCTTTTCTTTACAATTTGTGATAATTTTTACATGGTATGAACCCTTGACTTGCTTTTTACAGGTATGGTTCCTCATTCCGTTTTACTGGTGACTACTTAGATAGCAAACCCTTTGATGCAATGGGTAGACGGAAAACTAGGATAGTGGCAATTGATGCTTTGGACTGTCCAACTAGGTTACAGTTTGAATCTAGTAGTCTTCTAAGGTATGCCTTGTTCTTGTTTCACTCAGTTTCACTTAAATCTGTACAACTTTCATATTTTACTAGCTGCCTGTCATTTCAACTATCCGCAGCCTTTCTAAGAGAAATAATATAATTTTTTTAGCATTCTTCTACTATTTTTATTTATGGTACATCTGTACGCAGGGAAGTGAACAAGGCTTTTTGTGGTTTTTTGGATCAAACAAATCATCAGCTCTATGCAAAGCTTGTCCAGGTATTTGAGTAATGATACCTCAGGAGTTTGCTGTTAACAAAATTCATTTTTTAAGTACATATTTTCAAGCACTGACAAGTGACAAGCATCATGGTCTATGTAGTCAACATTGCGTTCTCTGCTTAAGTTAAATTGACTTATCAGAATCTGCTTGTCTCTATCACATTGTTCTGTCTGTTAACCGTTGAAGTAATTAAGGGCGGTTCAAACAAATTCACATTCTGTTGCCTGATTATATGATCTTAAATAAGGCCTGACATAATAAGCTCAATATTATGTTCAGACTGATGCAGTAACTTAACGCATATCATGGCATCAGAAGTACTTAAGCAGTCTGTTCTAGTTATGTCTTAACTTTCTTCACATGGTTCAGGATTTAAATACAAAGGATAACTGTCCAAGTGTCATTCCTGATGAATGCATAGGAGTTTCAACTGGAAACTGGGGTTGCGGGGCTTTTGGTGGAAACCCTGAAATCAAGAGCATGATTCAATGGATTGCTGCATCACAGGTACAGCGAAAATGATCGATGATGTTAACTTTTACCGATCATTTCATGTAATTACATCATTGGAGTGTTCATGTATGTTCTTACTTTTCAGGCACTCCGATCTTTTATTAACTACTACACTTTTGAGTCTGAATCTCTGAAAAGATTAGAAGAGGTAATGCATGTCTATGAAAGTACTTGTTTCATTTTAACAGTAAAATCTTAAAAATAATTGTAAGCTCCATGTCTAGTGTTGTCCATGGCTCTGTGAACGTGTTCTATGATTTCTAGCCTTTGGACACTTTTGCTTTTGCCACTAAGAAATTATGATATCTCATATTTGCTGTCTATTTTGTTTCAGCCACTGGGGAGTTCAATTGAGTGGAAAAAGTGAGAGGGATGTTCAGCTTAGTGGCAAAACGAGATGAAAATTCTCTTAGGCCTTGTTCGTTTAACCCCTCTCCCAAGAGGAATGAAGGGGAATTAGAGGGGATTTATTCGATACCTATTGTGGTGTGGAATTATTCCCCCTCAATCCCCTCCAGTCCCTCCCTCTTGACAAGGCCTTAGTGGTAAAACTAAAAAACCCTATATCCTTTGGGGTTAAGGGGTGTAGATCCTCCAATAGAGTGTCTCCTTGAACCAGTCATTGATGTGGTCTGGTGCACATTTAGAAAGTTTAATAAAATAATTTGCACAATAAAAACAATTACTGTGATGTTCAACCTGGAGATATGATCTTCCAATTTATGTTAATCCATACAGCAATTCTTTGTTAAGCCTCTGGTGTTCATACCTCTCTTTTTTTTCGCCTCATCATACTGCGACAGGTGACCCAGTGGATATTGCGCCATAGGTGGACGGTTGGCGAGTTGTGGCACATGCTTGTGGAGTATTCATCCCAGAGGCTAAGAGGAGACACCAATGAGGGCTTTTTAACTTGGCTACTTCCCAAAGACATCCCCAATGGTGATGTAGATTACATGTGTGAATAGCCCTTTGTTTGTTGTATGAATCAAGGAAACCGACCTAGGAAAAATGTGCATTGCTTGTTGGAAACAGACTGAAACACCGTTTGTTGTGGCCTTGTGGGATCAACTTGCTGCGCCTGTATGGCAATCCTTGCCTGTTTCTGATGGCAGTTTGCTCCATTCTCTATGCATGCTTGTCTAAATTCATCAATGTATTGTCAAAGAAGATGCCATATCTATCACGCAGTTGAATAGCATACGGAACATACTCATACTATTCTTTTTTTTGAAACAATATACTCATACTATTTATTAGAAGGAAAATATTTACTCCATGAGAGAGCCACATAAGCGACCAATTCAGTTCAAAAAAAAAATCCGATCAGTTGAAGGGGAAAAAGGTATCTTTCTTTTTTGAGGAACAGATTTAGAACGAGGAATGAGCTAAATAATGGTGTAATTCACAGGGAAAGAAATCTATTCAAGAGTAGTAATAGAAGACAAAAGTAATTAATTTACTGTACTAATTAAGCCACACCATACATTTTGCATAGAGATGTATAGAATAATTACACTATATTATGTATTACACTGATGCACAAACTCGAATCAGGCCCATTAAATTCATTTTTCTTTCTTTCTTTCCTTCTTCCTTCTTTTTGTTAGAGACATATGCGGGTGACGCAGACATATTATGCTGCGAACAGGAGTGCACGCGTCTTATTAGTCGGATTTTGCCATCCTCTTCCACCTTGCGATTTTCTCCATCCCCTGGAAATTAATCGAGGTTAAAATATCATCAGATTGGGTTTACTGTGGTACATAGCTAGCTAACTACTACTCCATACAGCACATGTTATAGGCCATGACTTGATTAAAGTAGAACAGAAATGTTTTTTTAATAAGCAATAATATTAATACAGTATGGTGATATTTTATTCTTGCCCTTGTTAACTATAATCACCTTTCGGGGTTCAACTGCCACTTCATTGTCCTCGATAGAAGTTATGACTAAACCCAATGGGTTCAGCACCTCCTTGTAACTGCATGATGCATGGTATAGCATATTTGTGGTCAGATTTCTATATACTGGAGAACAGTTACGTGTATGTGGAACATATAACTATATGGGAAAGCGGATTTATTTTGCTGATGATCAAGTGACATCTATTTTTCATTTGTACACAGATCAATATGCATGATCTTACTCAAGCACTGTTGTATTGAATGGTGGCCCGGCCTCTTGTCCTTCAGCCTGCCACGCACATGTAATGAACGAACAAATTTAGAAAATCAGGTTAATTTAGTTACTTAATTAATTTGTCAGGGCTGATATTAATTTTGTTATACATATTGATACTATTGGTTAATTACCAAATACATGAGGGTGATGAGCTCTCCGTCCGGTCGTAGCAGGTCGGCCATTCTCTTCGCCCATGCTGCCCTCATCGATGGATGCAGAGCACAGAAGAATCTGAAAATTTTAATGAAGCAACAATAATTAAGGAGTTAAAGCAACATGTAAATCTTTAATTAAACTACAAAATAAATAAACATGGTACAATTACGTACGTGTAGTCGAAGATGAGATGGAACGGCTCCGGCGGCTCCCACTTGAAGAAATCGTCGGCGACGAAGGCAAAGAAGCTCCCGCCGCCGTCGTCAGCCGCCGCCGCCGCCGACTGCCAGAATTAATTCATGCATTTTGTTACCCTACGTACTTGCATGTACAATTACTTGATGAAAATAGATGTTTAGCTAAATAATTAAATTACCAGCTGCTTCGCCTTCTGGATGGCCGTGTCGCAGATGTCGAGGCCGACGACGAAGCGGCCGGGGCCGGACAGTGCAACCACATCGTATCCCTGCACACGTACGTACGCGCGTGTGTTAGAGAGTTGAAAATTCAAATGAACCACGCAAAGAAAAACGATAAAGAAAACATTAAAACTAAATTCAAAATTAAGTTTTAAAATTTAAATTTTAAGTTATTGTTGATAAACTGAAGAGCAAAATACTAGTTTGAACGATGGGGAGACGACGACGTACGGCGCCGCAACCGGGGACGAGGACGGTGGTGGCGTCGCCGGCCGGGAGGGTCCCGGACTGCACCAGCTCGACGACGGCCGGCGTCGGCTGCCCGAGATCCCACGGCGTCACGCCTTCCTCCCAGCACCTGCTCCACCCATCCGACGATTCTTGGCCGCCGCCGATGAGCTGACGCAGGCGTGCCACCGCCGGGTTCGAGCCGTCGAGGGCTTGCTGCCGGCCGCCTCCGGCGACGTCCACGATCGCCGACGCCATGTGCCCGGCCTCGAGTCACTGATCAACTATACGCACATACGTTCGTGACAAACACACACTATATTTATAGACACTCAGCCTCTTTAGTTTATCGACCGTAACTAAAATTTAAACTTTTAAATTTATTTTGAGTTTTTTCATCGTATTCTATTTCTTAATTTTAAATTTTGATATTTTTTATCGTAGTTTATGTTTCAGTATTGGCTAGAACATATATAAAAATCTTCCTCATAAACTTAGCCTTTCATGTACAACTTTGATAGGTAATCTCTAAAGGCCACTAAAAATTTAATGTATTACTATGAAAGTATTTTCTTGAGATAAATCTTAACTAATTACAAAAAATTGATAATTTTTCTATCGTCACATGAGTTTTTCGTCCGCCGATCCGTTCACATCCAATTTCTTGCGTCGTGCCGCGCGTTTGCTTTGCATACGATTTCCTTCGTTGCGTCGTACTTATGCGCGCGTCTCAGAGTCAAGTCCATCCGCAAGCCCAGACCTCCCCCTCAACGCCCCTAGAATGCATGTTATCTCCCTTCTCTCAACCACATCATCTACTCCATGGATCTCCAGGAACCATAGCCCTAATTGAGAAGCAAATTGGAAAAAGAATCGAGGAGGAGAGGAGCAGAAGTGGTGAATTGGTTTTTCCCGTCATCTTCTTACAAGTTCTCTAAGCAAACTGTAGGTGAGGCTTGCCCCTGTTATAGTGGACTTTTTTTGTAATAGTGAGGATACGATGCATTCTACCTTTTTTTTTTATTAAAATTGTTCCAGAGAGAAAATTTACTCTCTGTGATTGTTACAGATTACCAATATGGAGTATCATGTGTTGTTGCGCTAGCTTAAGGGTACGTTCGTTTGCTAGACAAAAGAGGAGATTTCTCTCATTCTCCGTGCGCACGTTTCCCGAACTATTAAACGGTGCATTTTTTATAAAAAAATTTCTATAAGAAAGTTGCTTTGAAAAATCATATTAATCCATTTTTTAAGTTTAAAATAATTAATATTTAATTAATTATATGCTAATGACTCATCTCGTTTTACGTATCTTTTTAATCTTTTCCTTTCTACTTCTCTCAAACATTCTCTAAGTAGACTAATCTCAGATCCTACCAAATCCTCGATCACTCCGGTGGAATTGGTTCAGATGTAATAAGTAATTTAGACTATTAAATTAGTTATTTAGTTTAGACGAGGCAGTACAGTTTGGTTGATCAGATGGGTTTTGGTTTTTACATTTACCTGATAATTAGGAAAATAGTCAGAACATGAAATTGAGCCTTAATCTTGCAATGTTATCATAAATTACCAAATCCTCGATCACTTCAGGGGAATTGGTTCACATGTAATAAGTAATTTAGACTATTAAATTATTTATTTAGTTTAGACGAGGCAGTACAATTCGGTTGATCAGATGGGTTTTGGTTATTTACATTTACCTGATAATTTGGAAAATAGTTAGATCACCAAAACTGAACCGTAATCTTGCAATGTTTATCATAAATTTAGTTTGAACCGTAATCTTGCAATGTTTATCATAAATTTAGTTTATCCCGTTGCAACGCATGGTCATCTTTTCTAGTGTACATGTAAAGTTTGTATGTGTCAAATCCAAATATTCAATAAGAACGCCATCAATCAAACTCCTCCATAAATCGGTAGCCAGTAATCACCACATGATTCACGGCTGGTGTACATCGACCATAACTATGATGACAGCTTCCATAAAAAATGGAGTGGCCAGGTATTGACCAATTTGTTTTTCCAGTTTTCATCTCCAGTGCCGTGCATATCTCTACATCAATAATTGCCGTATCCCGTACATCTTCAGGATCTGCAATGATTAAGATGCTTAACAATCACAATAATGGGAGGTGACAAAACATGCAGAATGATCCCCAGGCTTGGCCTTTTCTTTACCTTCAATGTTCACCACTCGGGTATTTACACAAGAATAAACGAAAGAATTCACATGCCAATGGAGAGGTACTCTTGATTAGACTAATTTCAAGCGACTCACGACTCACGAGAAAGCGACCGAAATGTAAGCTGCTTCAAGATCTGCGGTGTAACATGACTACATTCCTAATTTTCTATAGACGAAACAAAATAACCAGCTTGTGCCACATTATTGTGTTCCGATTATTCTGATGTTAGATGAAGCTGCTTCTCTACATCCAGAGGGGAATGCCCTCTGGCCTCCCTTGAGTATGTTTTCTTGGGAAAGAGTTCTTTCCTTCTGTACGTCTGATAAAAACCTGCGGTGTGAAAGATAATCATTAGAAAATAGTCTCAGAATTTGGAAATGTCCCAGAAGGAATGTTTCTCCTGATTAAAAACGAAATAGTTTCCTTTTCAGTATATGCAATGAGCTTAGCATTTGAAATGCTGAAATTTCCAGATAGCCAAACTAGTTGGAAGGTGTTTCTCTGTATATTCTCTAGTGAGGCAACAGTTAACGTGTTGAATTGCAAAACAAAAGGATATACTTTCAATATATGGTACACACTATCAAATACCGGAACTCCAAAATTCACATTGATCAAGTGCGTGAATCGGACGGTGCGGTTGCAGATGCCTTAAGTAATTTTCCTATACATATATATAAGTAAATTCCATAAGTAATTATTATGCCAATAATAGAAAAGGTAGGAATGGATACAACATAGGGGGTGTTTAGATTCAGAGGTGTAAAATTTTGGCGTGTCACATCGGATATACGGACACACATTTGAAGTATTAAACATAGACTAATAACAAAACAAATTACAGAATCCGTTTGTAAACCGCGAGACGAATTTATTAAGCCTAATTAATCTGTCATTAGCAAATGTTTACTGTAGCATCATATTGTCAAATCATTGCGAAACTAGACTCAAAAGATTCGTCTCGCAAATTAGTCGCAAACTGTGTAATTAGTTATTTTTTTCACCCACATTTAATACTTCATGCAGACGTTCAAATGTTCGATATGACAGGGTGTAAAAATTTGACGTGGGATTTAAACAGGGCCATATAACCAAAAAAAGGCGTACGACCATTCAACAGATGACTGCACAAGACACAGATCTATTAACACTTGATATATGTTATGGTCCGTGACAAGTTATGGTGAATCATATATTAGTATGGAACATGATGCCGTAGTCACAGGGGCTAATTAAATTGAGAATTTCCTGAGTTTATGAAATATCTCTGCCCCTATACTGTTAGCAACTGGATTCTTACTGGAACTCGTATTCTCATTGAAAGAGGATAACACCCAAGAAGTCGGGAATTTTCTGGTTTACTTCTACTCAAATGCCACACCAACCTTAGGGGTTGGGGATACATATTTATAGCCATCCAAACTAGCCAAGCATATGCTAAGATGCTAGTCTAAAAAACAAAAAGGGAGATGCTGTCCTAGAGCATCCCAAACTGAAATAGGTGCTGTCCTAAAAGCTGAAACAGCAAAACAAACACACAAAGACCAAGACCAATCAGCACAAGACTTATTCCATCATATACATCAATGGTTGTGTGCCCAAGAGTGTGAATGTGAACTGTGACGTATCATTACCATTGAGTTTGGGGGTATCTAACTACAAAATACAGGGTTCCTGAATTTAGCAGTGTAGAGAACTTGTCTATATATCATACAATTTTAAGTATATCCATTTGTTTCCATGCTCTGCTCATCAAATTTTGCAACATTCAATTGTGATGACTGATGAGCGCATGGTGGGACTGCTTCGGAGTTAGAGCTCAGAACCCTAAAATGGTACAGTAACTAAAATGAGAAAGAAACCTGAAATGGGACCATCTGAACCCAGTATTTGATTGCTGTCATGTCCGTCTGCCATAAGGCACTTGATCATCCTACATTTATTATAAATGCATCAGTGCATATACAAATCACATTACTACAGTAAAATGTTAACTCTGGCAAACTCTACAAAAGTGCTAGACATGCAAAGTAAGCATCCACCTGAAATATATTCTGATACATCCACTGGACTCCCCTAGAGTGCTCTGCTGCTGATGTAGTTTGGCCAAACTATCCAATTTTAAGAAATTAATTACTTCTTTTTGTCAGTTGCACACGCAGGAGCGAAATCATAAATGGAAATGCAAGCTGTTGTTGCAAAGAGAAAAAAAAACCTGCAAAGTGTTGCTTGGATGCAGCTGATTGCCATAATGGTGTGGGTGGCTAGACTGCACCCCATAACGGCTATCAAAAGATAGCTCATTTGGATTAACTTCTTCCTGGAAGGTACACAATAAAAAGTAACTACATGGTCAAGACTATCATACCAAATAATGTACGGAACAAACCCAGCATTGATCATAATTACTACCATAAGGTCAACAACACCATGTGTCCTGACATGAGTACCAAGATTTGAGGCAGTAGAAGAAGAATGAAAAGCATCCTTCTGACTAACGTCAGATGATACCAGTAAAGAATCCTTCAATACAAGAATGAACTCGATTAGCACAAACAAGAAACTAGCGTAAAGTACACACACTAGACGTAAGGAGATACCTTATGGGCATATTGATTTGACATGGACTCCACATTTGTATCTTTACTCTTTTTGGGAGGACGGCCACGGCGTTTTTTTGCTGGCCCTCCCTCAGATGAGCCAACTTGCATGTGGCTGTCACCATTAATAGCACGTTCAGATGGTGTAAGTTTCTGCTCCAATTCCCGGCACAAATTATCATCAAGAAGGGTTCGTCGTATGTCTCTTATTAATTTTAATGCATGCTGATGCTTCTCATCTGATGATGCTCCAATCTCAACAAGACGGAGGCACTGCAAAGAAACATAATCATAACGCTCAATATGATTACTTGTTACCAAATCCTTCCATGGATTATCCAAGGCATGCAGCTGCTTAAAGTCATTCCGCCACCTGTTAAGCACATAACAGGGGGGTATATCAAAGACATGCTGCCATTTAAGCACAGATAATGTATGCCGACAAACAATGCCACTGAACTGAAACAGGCCACAGTTGCATTCCATCCTGTCGGTCTCCATACAGTGAACAACTTCATATTTTTTATTCACCATTTCTCCGCTTGACTCAGCTAAATCAATAACTACAATGGAGGATGTTGAACCATCCAGCTGAACTTCACAATTCATGGTTGCGTTCAGCTCATTCTGGAGTTTAGTGAACATTTTAAAGGTGTACAATCTAGATAGCTGTTCTTCCATGGGAAACTTCGATACTAGCACCCTGCTTCTACTCAATGACTCGAGATCATCATCTTCCTCCACTTTGTATTTGTTCTGTAAAAGATTCACATAGCTGCTAAGGAATGTCACCAATTTGGTCTCTGGGTTGATTGAATCTTCAAAGAAGGCATTTGGACTCTCATGGTGGTTTACAGTAGATAACCCAGCCCAGAAGGTATCTTTTAGAAAGGCAGGGACCCAGAAATGGCGATTTTCATAAAGAAAAGTGATCCATTCATTATCCTGAAGGCCAAATCTACTGATCAAGTTCTTCCACCTTGCCTCAAACTCATCATCCTTCAAGGAATCATATATTATGGTTTCCAATTCGGTCTTCATTCCTTCAAATTGTGCTGATTCTCCTAACTTTTCAGAGATGCTTCTTAACACATGCCAATCACTTATTCGATGGCGTGCATTTGGAAATACTTCTCGAACTGCGGCTTTTATAGCGGCACAGTCATCAGTAACTATGGCATTTGGAGGCCATCCTTTCATACAAGTCAACCACGACTTCAGCAGCCATAAGAAGCTTTCTGTACTCTCATCTGAAAACAAGCCACAACCTAACAAAACAAGCTCACCATGATGGTTCACCCCTAGGAACAAAACAAGCGGGGTATCAAACCTATTTCTTAAGCAGGTTGTATCAACCCAAACCGCGTCGTTGAAATATTGGTACGCTGCCCTGGATCTTGAATCAGCCCAAAAAACACTCCTCAGATGGCCTTCCCCATAGAAATCCATGAGATAGAAGAAGTTCGCCTGCTTCGCCTGCATCTCTGCGAAAAATCCATTGATGGCCTCTACATCATCTTCCCCAATCTTGAGCCTCCCCCAATCATCAAATATCGGGACTTCGATGTCGCCGGAAGTCGAGCATTCCCCTCTGGCAGCCCTCACCACTAGATCTTTACTCATCCCACTCGGCAATGTCTTGTAACACCTCAGAAACCGCGCCGCCGAAGGATTCAACGCATGGTTGTGCTCCAGATTGACATCCATCAGATGCAGCAGGCCATCGCTCCACAGCCTCGCGACGACGGTGGCCTGGCAGTTGGTCTTCGCCGTCGGCCTCGCCTGGTAGCACGCGTCCTCCTTCCCGTCCCCCCACTTGTTGCAGACGAGCACCAGCCGACGGCAGAGCCCGGCCTTGGTGAAGGACGACTTCTTGACGCAGACCCCGAACCCCGTGCGAAGGGCGTAGCGCTTGTAGAAGTTGAGCACCTCCTCGTACGACTTGAACACCATCCCGTCCCGCGGCGTCCGGTCGTCGCCGTAGGGCATGGTGTCCGTCCCGTCCAGCTCAACGCACTCCGCCGCCGCGTCCACCATGGCGGCGAGCCGGTGGCGGACGCGAAGTTACAGAGTAGGATGAGGCGTGGCAAGGCGGCGACGACGACGGCGAGGCGGCGGCGCACCAGCGGGTGAGCAGGGCGGAGGCAGTAGTGGCGGAGTTGGGGACTAGGGTTGAGTGATGGACTTGTTGGGCCGTTGTCCGTTGAATGCGAGGACAGTCGCCACTCGCCAGTCACAGAGGCGATGAGTTTTCCATCTTTTTACGAATTTACAAATTGATTGATGTTTGAACAAGTATCACATTCTATAACACGAGATAGATGTCTTAATAATCTATGAATAAAAACGGTGTTAAAATTTTCAACTAATTATTAAGCATTACGTATGTCTAATATACGCGTGAACATGTGCATGACCCATGAAAATGTTCTAATGGACCCACTTGTGAAATTTTAAGCCCCCGCGTGTCCTTTCCAAACTATTTTCCTCTTTGTTTCGGACCTCCATTTGAATTTCGGAGCTCATGTATTGACTTAGAAAAAAGTTTATATATAGAAAATTTCTATAAGATGAAATAAGAGTTTATTTGGCAGAGCTCCAGCTCCAGCTCCACCTCTTTTAGAGCTGGAGGCCAACCAAATGGGTTCAACTCCACTCAAAAAGAGAGTGGAGTTGGTTGGAGTGAGAGCGGGGTTTAGCCTACTCCAAAACTTTACTATAGATTTAACTCTTTGAGTTAAATTTAGAAATTAGACCCTTACCAAATATGCCCTAAAATCCAAATCAAGTTATCAAAAGAGTAAGTGTGCGGTCAGCCTATAAACTTGTTCATTTGTGTCATATAGATCCCCAAACTCTTAAAAATACATTTTCATGTCCGCGAACTTATTGTGTCATTTCGATCATAAATTGCCACAACCCCTCTCGGATCCTTTTTTTCCTTTTTCTCCCCTTTCTCTTCTATTCTTCCTTCCTATTTGTGTGGCAAAAAAGAGGAAAATAAGGAGAAGGAAAAAAAAGAAAAAAGAAAAATTGGGACCGGATTATCCGTGTGACATACCACGTCAGCGTCACATAGTTTTTTAGAGGGGTTATGAAATGACATATTTTAACAAGTTTGAAGATCAAAAGTAAATTTTATTTTGAGAGTTGATCTTGATGACACATGCAAATAAGTTTTAAGAACGACCGTTCACTTTACTCTTAAATAAAAAGAACAAAACACCCATATAGTTCGGTCAAGCAGGCCACCACTCAGATTTGGCCTTTCCCAGCACGACGAGCTCACAAGCGTTCGCCGATTAGCCTTTTCAATACCGTGTAGTAGTGTACTAGTTTATATAGTTCGGCGCATGGCGCGCACATTTTGTACCATATAGAATTTCAATGTCAGCGGTATGACCAATTGTGCCAGGTAACTTTGCCATCTTTTGTCACACATTAGTGTAAGATATGAATTTGTTGTTCGCGGGCACAACAATCGGAGCCATGGGAGTATTTGAAAGTTTATGACAGAGTACACAAAAAGATGTACTACTATACAATAAATAGGACCGAAGCCCCTCTCTAAAAAAAACAAAACTGATCTATGCAAATCGTGCTTGGTGTTTCTCTTCTCATCCTTTATGCGCAATGGCATGGATCATTCTGCACTTATGTACATTGCAATTGGTAAGTCAAAGCCCCAGATTGATCCCAAAATCTGGCTATGCATTGCTCTCTCGCACCGATGCACTCTGTGCTTGGCCTTCTTCCGGATGTCAATTTTGCAATGCAAGTCGTCTGCTCTTGTTGATCTCTCACGGCATTGCTGTCAATTTTGCCTTTTACCAGTGGTGATTTCTCATGGTTCATAAATGATGTAATTCATTCTTTCTCGGTTATGACAACAAAAACATCTTTGGCCGACCATCTCCGCCTTGAAACTTTGTCAGGTGGATTGATTATGGCGCGTTCAGCATCCTCAAGACGGTAGCCAATGACAATCTCTTTTCTCTGCCTACCACGTAGCATGACCTCAAAGAAATTTAACTCCTCATCTTCTCGAAGGTAGAGATCAGCTGGTCGTATTTGCATTTCGTTCCCCTGCAAGGAAAGTTCAGATGCCGACTTGGACATTGGTCAGCCAGAAACCAGAGAATATGTCTGACAACAGACATTTGGACGAGAGAAAACCCAACACAACATCTTTACACGATAACATCTCTATAGCCAATAGGTAAAGTCAATGAAACTAGCATGGTGGCCCCCTTAGGTTACGCGGCTAGTATCATTATATTTTTTCTCACATAATAACATATATATTTTCACATTTTATTATTATAAAATATATTAAAATGACAACATAATTTTAAATTATATATGAACTTGACCAAACTAACCAATATGTAATATTCATATTGTATTGTATATACGTGATAGTTATAATTATTTTTTAATTTCGAATTTTATTTATTTTTAAATTGTATTCCTATGAACTCTACTCCTCTTGTAGTATTTCTTATTTGTAAATTTTATTTCTACATGGACTCTAAACCCTTATTTCAATATTCCTTATTTTCAAATCCCGAATTTCAGATATTTCTAAATTGTATTCTTATACGGACTCTATACTCCTCTTCCAATATTTGTTTTTTTTTAATTTTGAATTTCTGTTATTTGCAAATTGTATTTCTATATATACTCCTCTTCCAATATTTCTTTTTTTAATTTTGAATTTCTGTTATTTGCAAATTGTATTTCTATATGGACTCTAAGCTCTATTTTTATTTTTTTAAAATTCTGATTTTCAATTAGTTATAAATTCTTATATGGACTCTTGACTCTTCTTTTAATATTTTTTATTTTTTAATTCCGAATTTCATTTATTTCTAAATTGTATTCCTATATGGACTCTATACTCTTCTTCCAATATTTCTTATTTTTTAATTTCGAATTTTAGTTATATTTTTATTGTATTTCGATATCGATTCTAACCTCTACTTTTAATTTTCTTATTTTTAATTCCGAATTTTAATTATCTCTAAATTGTATGCCTGTATGGACTCTAGTCTCCTCTTCCAATATTTATTATTTTTTATTTCGAATTTCAGCTATTGAATTTCAATTATTTCTAAATTGTATTCTATATGGACTCTAGACTTCTTCCAATATTTTTTATTTTTTAATTTCGAATTTTAATTATTTCTTTATTGTATTTCTATATGGACTTTAACCTCTACTTCTAATTTTCTTATTTTTTAATTCCGAATTTCAATTATTTCTAAATTGCATGCTTGTATGGACTCTAGTCTCCTCTTCCAATATTTCTTATTTTTAATTCCGAATTTCAGCTATTTTCAAATTGTATTTCTATATGGACTCTATTTTTTCTTTTTTTCCGATTAATATGAGAATTTATAGGCCATGAGAGTAAACGTGGAGGCTCCTTTTTTTGTTACTTTAATAAGTTAATAGGTAGATAGATTCCCTATTGTAGTGCCAGGTTCAGACCCCTAGTAATTTATTTAAAAATCAGATGTTCCGAAAAATATTATTAAATGATGACAACTTCAACATCATTTGCATATATGTTTGTGAGGAACATGTGATCAGATTGTTATAGCCTTTTTAGGAGCAACTCTAGTTCATACAATAGAGGATGGAGCCATCAGCTCTGAGAATCATACCTGCTCAGCAAATAGCTCCTCCAAGACATCATTTATTTGTCTATCTTCAGCAACCATTGCCAATGCCATGCTCACTAGTTCATTTGATAGAACATAGTCACTGATTTTTGACACTGACAATAAATTTTTTGTCCTAGGATCCAGAATCTCACTGATTATGACAGATTTATCAGATGCTTGTTGCATCTCCCCAATCCAAGAACCTTCACAGAAGCTTCCTCGAGTAACATGTGAAACCATCGCCTCCCTGAATGGAAGTCGCTTTGCCTGCAGTAGTTAAAGGTGTGAGCCAACTATCTTTGTTTAAATGCAAAAAATTCTAATGTAGGCTTGAGAAATGAAAAACAGTACATGATCGAAGACAACTGCATGTGATCAGAGATATGATCTAAGGCAACCCTAAGAAAAATCCAAAATTAAAACAACAGTTTAAATTAGTCCTCATGGCTAGAGAGAACCTGGATATCCCTGATCAGCAGTAGTGTTGCAAGGGACCTTGAATCAGCTTGGATTGCTGAATCCTCAACAGATTCATCTGCCAGAATCAATATCTGTGTGTTGCATATAAGCATCAGCCGGAGGAAAGAAGCGCAATTGTACTCATAGGAAGGTTCAACAGTACTGCTTTTTTCCTGAAGGAACTACAGTCTATGTTCTCAGAACTTACAGAATCAAATGATTCTAAAGGGAGGCTCTCCAAGTGACGGCGAATAACAGCATTTCCTTCACGGTGAACCAAAGTAATATTTTCTAGACGACTGAAGTCCAGGCCTCCGTCAATCAGCTTTCTTTCTCTGTCCATCTCAGGAACGTCATTGAACATCCACAACTCTGACCCTGGCGCTAGAAAAGCATCGAGTACCTGAATATCTAAAACCAAGTCACACTGTTGCTCTAGATCATAATTAAATGCATTATCCATTCATCAAAACAAAAATTCATGCACTGCAACGTACATCATTTGGTAATTATATGTTGCTATATAAACATTTTTTTTTTGAAAGCGAGCATATATAAACAAAATTCTCATAGTACTTACATTTTCAAATGGACAGACCTTCATTTTAGATGGACATTCAGTACAAAAGGGTTTGAATATATTTTTTATAATACTAAATGCAAAAATATAAAAAGAAATGTATGACAATTGGAGAAGCCAAGCACAGCACGATTACAGATGTTTAAATTAATGCAACCATTTCAACATATGTATCAAACTACAGTATAACTCGAAATCAAACAAAACACACTAGAGTTGCTCATGATATTAGAGCTAGCCATGGATGTGATCATGTGAAGAGCCAAAAGGCCAAATGCCAGTACAAACTTACTACCAACATTGGACAGCACCACAGTGGGATAAAACCACTGAGAAAGATAAAACACAGGGTAAAAATAAGAAATATCAGGTCTGTTTTCCAAAACACTAAGCCCTTAATGGCACATTGGCTTGTTCCATCAATCATGCTGCTGTGGCAGTAATTAGAAATAAGCAAAGCTCAGAACAGGAAGGGATATTATATCTTTTCATGGTTTCGACACAGGCAAATTTTGGCTCCAAAACCCTCAGAACTACCATAGCAATAGGAATATTCCAATAGAGGATACAAAATGTTGTTTTGGATCTATCAAGTTACCATTATCATATCTTCCATATCACGCCGCCAACCACAAAACAATATTCTTTCAGGAGACTTGGGAACAACAAAATCTTTAGGTAGGTAACCTCTCATAACCTGCACAGTTTTACAGAAAAAGGAATATTAGGAGCTTCAACGAAAGGCTTACCACAATCATATCATCTATATCCCGTCGCCATCCACAAAGAAAAATCTTCTGAGGATTTCTTTCGGGGAGAACAATGTCTATGTAAACAGCTTCCTTAACCTGAATAATAAAATTGACTTCGCTTTTGTAAGCTTCGTTACAGGATGCTCTATATATGTGCAGTATCTATGTTAAAACTTTCCTAATAAGTTAGCTAGCTTTTGTAGTTTTAGGCTTTTAGCAAGTAACGACAAAGGCTAATGCTACCACCGTCCCAAAATATAGCAATTTTTAGTTACGAATCTGGACATGCACTAGTCCAGGTTTATAGCTAAAAGTTGTTATATTCTGGAATGGAGGGAGTAATTGCCATCTATAAGGCATAAAATTGACTCATGCAGTTGTATTTTCCGGTGCTTAATGAGCACAGCAGGGGAAATTACTTTTGAATTGTGCAAAAGCAATCTAGTTCCAGTTGTGCAGAAGCTAAAATTCTATTGACAACCATACGGTTGTCTGCACTTATGGATCTCAAGAGCCTAACGATATTACAAGGAGAAGAATTCACATAAGACACCATTGGAAGAACTCGTGTGAAATACTAGAGAGTTTTGAAGCAATTCGGTTGATGCAGTGAGTTGTAAATAGGATATGGCTAGTGATTCAGATAAATATATCAATAAAAGATGCCAAATGGTAAATGAGAGGAAATAGCAATGAGCTTGCAAACAATGTCAACCAAGATGAGTATACTTCATCAAATGCAACGAGTAGACTAGCAATGCACAGGCACTGATAATAAGATATCTAAGGAGCTGTACAGCAAATAGTCAAATATGTAAACATGGCATGACTAACATCAGTAATTCAATATTAATGTTACAGAGCCAGAAGGGATACAAAAAATGTCCTGATAGATGATATAAAAAGAAGAGAAAGCCTCAGATATTTTTATTCTTACAGATAAATGGTTACCTTGGGTAACGGTGCTGGGGCATATGTGTCATCATCTTCTGCAATTACTAGCACCTCATCACCCTCTTGCAAGACATAAAAGTCATCCGGATTTAAAATAATCTTGCCGCCATAAGATGCCACCTTTATGCCACATGGAATGGCATCAGGAAAGCTAATGAGCACATCTTCAAATTGCATACCATCCAACTGAGGCCATCTTTTAATATAGAACTCACAGTTTTCGAAGCCAAGGATATCTTCCCATATCTGTTTATGCAACTCCATTAGTATCTAAAGGGACACATTAAATTAGTAAATAGGAAGGCTGTGCATGTGGTAGACTATATCCAATACTCAAAACAGCCAGGTAACTATAGTAAGCATTCTGTACATGCAGGAAATATTTAAGAGTGCATTATTGCGCATGTAGAACAAGAAGATAGGCTAGTTTCTTAAGATTCTGCCGTGCCAGGCTAAAAAAGAACCACAGAAGTAGATAAAATACTAAGTCAATTAGTGGTAGTGCAAACAAGAGCATAACTATAAAGTGATTTAAATTGGGTCAAGTAGTCAACATAGTAGGATATTTACATCCACAATCAAGCGAAAAATATAAGCGTGTAAAAAGTTTCAAAAAGTAATCAGACTTTGTACTAAAATAGGTTTTCTGGATGCACCTGACATGAGATTCCATAAAACAAACAATAAGTGGAATCAAATCGGGATGTTCAGTATGAGTTTCCCTTGAAGAAACATCTATTATCCAGAAAGAACTTGTTTCATCAAAAATAACTTTATTCAGAAATTACTGTTGATTAGAAAGAAACCTGAGCAAGGCCTGGCTGACGTGCACATTGTATCATCAAACGACCTATCACATCATGTGCAACAACAGTTTCCACAAGGTCCCCACCAACAAGTTTGACTAGAACCTCGTTGTCAAGGTCGCTAAGCTCAACAACTATGTGACCTCTTAGCCCTTCTTTGACCCCAGTTAAACTCAAGACTGTTCGTAATGCGCGTGCATCACTCTGGAAAAGAGGCAAAGGTGTAAGCTAGAGCGTCATGTATAATAATATAAATTAACTAGCACAACGTACCTGGTCAGCATTGCCTTCTTCAGCTAACACCACAATTGCACGCGCTTTAGAAACTGAGACCTTGTACATGAAGGCAGATTCAGTTCAACAAAGAGTTGCATATAGATTTAGTAAAGTAATAGAGAGTCATTAAATTAACATAACAATCATCCTAATGTCTATTGATTACTGCCAAGTGCCAACAGATCATAATGCGGGTTAGCAGAATCAGTACATCACAATGTTTACCTTTTTCAAGTCAGCTAGAATCAGAGGGCTTCCACTTCTACAAATTATAGCTGTTCCTTTCAAGTCAAACTCCATTTTAGCAATGTCTGCTTCCATTTCCTCTTTGTCTTTCTCAGCCATCACTACAATGGTTCCTCCTCCCAAACTTTCATTAGCAATAGCAATTTGGTTCAGCAATGATCCCTGTTGCCACAAAAGGAAATAGGTTAGACACTTAAACTACAGTAATCTGGAGAGGAACAACTTGTGCTCAGATCAGTTGATCTGCAGAAAACAGATATATAAGAAATTCGCATATTTAAACTAAATACCAGAATCCACTAACTACTTTACTTTTGTAGCAAGATTGCTATGCAATAAGAAGCAATGTAACAGTTGCAATGGCGTCCCTAGTTAGAGCTATATTTAATAGCTATTGGTATAACAACATTCCCAAACAACAAGGAACATAACAAGACAGGTAGGTAGAAATAGGGAATTTTGCAATAAAGATTAGCAGGATTGAATGTAGGATTACCAACTTGTCACTCCACCCAAGGACCAGCGTGTGGCTTTGCTCTATGACCTCACTTCTTCCTTTCCTCAGTGAATCAAACTTCTCAGAGATTGAATCTGTTACAAGCCCAAGCATCATGGCAAAAACCAGCATCCCACCAATACTAATTGAAACTGAAACTAACTTTGGTCCAAAGCCTTCTGAGTTTGCATGGTTGCCCGAATCAGCAACAAAGGTCCAGGACAGCCAGAGGCAATCTAAAAGGCTATCATCATTTACGCCATAAAGAGCCAGGCCACCAAGACCAATCAGTAACAATGTAGCAACAAGTAGAACCAAGGGTTTAGCATATGGTTGAAGTGATAAAAATATATCAACTCGGTATGCCAACCGCTTGTTTATGGGAACTTCTTCTTCAGAGTCTTGTGAACTCCTCATCTTTAAGAAAAGGTCCATGTACTTAAGAATGACTAATGGGGCATACAGCGTAGAAAGTGAGAGCAGCAATGAGAAATTCTTAAGACTTCTGTTCTGCGAAGTACCGTTATTGCTCTGATATGATAATATGCCACTCATATCCATCGAGGACTCTGTAATACATGACTGCAATTTTGTAGTAGCTTCCGCAAGCTGACCCTGGTAGAATCGGCGTATAAGTGCGCAGTTGTACAAAATGTGCATTGGAATTAGTTGGAATTTTACCCTCAAATGGTGGACCTGATCATGTAGCGAGGAGTTACTGCGGAGAAGGGAAGAGAAGCACAGCACAATAGCCTGCAAGCATCAGGTTTACGCGGTTAAACCGTCAGTCAACAAAAGTCAAACCGAAAACCCCGCGAGCTCACCCATTTCTTACCGCCACGGACACCATCCCTGACCATCGGAGGGTGTTCGCCGACGCCGCTGACTTGCTCCCGTGCACCGGCGCGGCCGTAGGAACCGCCGCCGCCGCTTTCTCGGCGGCGAGAGTTCGGACATCGCCACGGCGGACGCCAGCATACCGGGGGTCGCGACGGCGCGGCGCGGGAGGAGGCGTCGGTGGGGGCGGCTGCTGGTGCTGCTGCTCCGGCGGCGGGAGGGGGGAGCGGGAGCGGGAGCACGGGGTCGGAGGCGGCCGGCGGTCCGGGAAGGAGTATGGATTGGTGGAGCGGGAGGTGGAGGGGAAGGGGGTCCTCGGCGTTCGGGCTCTGGAGGACGGGAGGAAGGGCGGCGCCGGCGGGAAGAACCAGTCCCGGTGCGGCGGCGCCGGCGAGGAGTCGGGGTCCAGGGGCATTTTCGGGATTCCGGGGGCTGGCAGGTAGGCGGCGGATGCTTCGGACGAGTGGGAAGGGAATGGATGTCTTCTCGGTTTTGTTTGTTGGTGTTCGTGAAATGATTCCACGTTGTCATTGACCTTCCTTTGCTTTGTTTAATTTATGGGAAATGGAAAAATGTTATGAACATATTCCAAAAATTTTAAAACACATTTAAATAAAATTTGTATATTCTTTCCATTATTTCATCATGTGCATATCCCTCCCATTAACACACATTCAAATAAAAAAAAATAAATAGTAAATATTTGACATTCATGTGTATAATATTGCGTGCTAGATTATGGTATAACTGTAGAAGACCACAACTATTTTAGTAAAACTGTAGATTTGTCCAACTCGAGCTAGACATTTATTATAAAAACTAAAATAATAATAAATTGTTTTTAAACTACAACTTCACTCGTCTCCTCGTGTATCAGAAACACGTAAAAACTCAGGCGGATGCCTATCAGCTCCACATGTCACAATTTTTTTTGAGTAAAGGACAGAGCCCTCCATTTTCCATTAAAGAAATGTAAAGTTCTACAAAGTGTCTTCGATATGGAGAGATCCAGTCTTGCGGCTGGCAAAACGAAAAGCATAAATACAGATATATGTTACGATGGAGGGAGTATGTGATAAAATAAATATAAATACGTAGTATAATTTGTTATGATAGTTTTATCAAGCATTTACATTACAGTTAGTATGAAATTACATTATCTTGTTGGGATGCAAAACTAATAATTTTGGTTGCTGGGTTGATCGGGGCCCAACCTACGGGCCACGGCTGACTTGTCAGCTTAGGCCCACACAACTAAATTTGGTTGCAGCCAAATCATGATGGGCCCAATAGTAGGACACTAGGACATATGGGCCAGGCCCATCAGAATAACACAAGGACTCGACGAGTCCTAGCCTGCGCGACCAGGCGCCTCTGCAGTCGTCTTCCCCTCCCTTGCCTGCCTCTGCCTGCCTTCGTTGTGGGTTGGAGTTGGAGAGCGTCTCGCCGCCTACCTCTCGCTCATTGGGCAGAAACCCTAGCCCTAGGCGAGTCCCTAAACGCCGACCTCGCCTGCGATTTCCTCCCCGAGGGCGTCGAGGAGGAGGGGAGGTAGGTAGACGCCATGGATGCGATGAGGAAGCAGCTCGACGTGCTCATGGGGGCAAACCGCAACGGCGACGTGCGGGAGGTCAGCCGCAAGTACTACGACCGCGACGTCTGCCGCCTCTTCCTCGCCGGCCTCTGCCCCCACGACCTCTTCCAGCTCACGGTACCCTCCGCTCCCTCTATCCACCCCACCTCCGTGCCCTTCCCGTATGTGTGTCAGTGTGTGCTTAAATTCCGTGGGGGTGATTTTAGTGGGGGAGCGCTTGAGGTTAGGCCGTAGATTAGGGTTTGGAATGGAAATCAATATATTAGGATGTTGCGTTGGTGAGAATCAATATCTGGGCTGTAATTCGAGGTGACTTCGTGCTTTGATTGTGTTATCTAATTGGCGAATTCATTCATGGCAGAAAATGGATCTCGGGCCTTGCCCCAAAGTTCATTCGCTTCAGCTACGGAAGGAGTATCCTTTAACATATGGAACACTTCATCTTTCTCATTTTAAAATATTCCTCAGTCTACTGTATATTGGTCTTTGCCTTCCTGAGCTGTTCGTAGTTATGAAGAAGTAAAGGCAAAAGGAACAGAAAATTATGATAGGGAACTCGAGGAAATGATAGACAGGCTCATCGTGGAGTGCGAGAGGAAAATTCAGAGGGCGCTGAAGCGTCTTGCTGATGAGGATGCCAAGGCTGCTATTGCAATATCTGTTTCTGAGGTTACTCAGGTATTTATCCAACTATATGCATCGAAACTTATTTGTCTAGAACTTCAATTGAATTGCTTGCTTGCTTGTTAACATTTGCAGACAGATGAGGTGTTGCAGTTGTCAAAGGAGATCAAAGAAAAAATGAAAGAAGTTGATACCTATGGTAACGATATTTAAATACACTAGCTGAATGCAGATGCTTTGCGTCAGAAATTGAAAAAGAGAACTCCCACCATACGCTCTAAAGCCCCCAAAACAACAATAATAATATCCCCATTGTTATCAATATTTTGCAAAATTTTGTACATCTATGTCAAGCTACATAGTTTCTTTTAGATATATATTTGTACACTCTTTTATAGGGAAGTTCACCCACTCACCATATAAGAGTCCCACATGGCGGTGGTGGTCAGGGTTCGCGTTACCGCCGGTAACCGCGTGGTTACCGCGGTTACCGCGCTTACCGCGGGGGTACGGTAAAAGGAAAACCGCGGTAACCGCCTTAAATTCAAATAAATTTAAAAAATAATTTGAAATTTTGATAAATTTTATACGGTTTCGTACGGTTTGCCACGGTTACCGTGGTTACCGCGTGGTAACCGTGCTTACCGCTGGGGCGCGGTAACCGCGGCCCCGACGGTAACGCAAACCCTGGTGGTGGTGGGTGGTGACAGACTCACCATTCACCACCACCATTGGAGTCTTCTATAGGAGTATATATAATATTTATATTCACAGGGGTCCAGTGATCCTGTCAACTACAGGGTGACTGCTTACTGTCTTTTCAAAGTATTCACTCTCAGTTTACAGGGATATTGTAAAAGCATCTTACTAATCTTTTTAGGCCTAAATTGACAGCTGCTTTAAATTGTAAAAACCCTTTAGTTGCTTTTACTCTCGAAAGATTAATCAAAGTGGTTTGAAGATGTGGTTAACTGTCCAAGACCATAACTTGTTAGATGTTACTGTTGTATATGTACACGTGTTGGTGTTTATGGAGGGATTATGCACTAAAAATTGTCTTAACTGCAATGTTGAACACTCATTCATCAAATCAACTTCAATGAGCAGTAATTTTGTCTGGATGTGGATAATTTGTTTCAACGTAGTCTTTACTAGATTTGTCAACATACAGAAGGGCTCTAGCATATTACTTGGTTTCACTAGTTCGTAGTTATAAGTTTTACTACCAAAATACCTAATCTTTCTCGTCAACATGTAGATTTTGAAGGGAAAACCGATGATAAAATCAAGACCATGGAAGTGGTGGAAGAATTAAGATCTAAAAGGGCTGACATGCAGGTATTATTTTGAAAGCTTGAATATCTGTGCTCTCGATTCTCATAGTTTGTGTATACCAGCACATGTAACTAATAGTAAATAAAGTTTTAATTCTACCGGCATTTTTCTGCTTTGTTGCAGGCTACCCTCCTGCTTGATGCCTTTAACAAGGACAGAGCTTCATTACCTCAGCCTACTCCAACACCTCAAATGGCATCAGTACCAGCACCTGCTCCCCCTGATGCTCGCACTCAAGAAATGATCAACGAAAAGATAAAGAAAGCTGAAGAGCTTGGTATGAAAAGAACTGCTATACTTTATTACAAAGTAGTATGCATGCGGGTTGTTTCTTCTGAGGATACGGGCTCAGTTACAAGGGCCAAGATGTAATTTATTTTTGTAGTTTATCTCAGTTTCACTCACTCAGTTCACAGCACAAACAGTTTCTAGTAGCAATATGAACTATTTGCTAGTCAGACAGCAGTGCCTTTTTTTTTTCTTTTCTTACCAATCAACTCCAATCTTTTCAAGCTAAGATGTTATTTTTGCGGTGTATTTGTATTGGTTATGGTGCTAGTAGTTTTTTTAATGACATAAAGAAGTTTATGTGATATGATCTTGCTCATCCTTTTGTTAGGTGAACAAGGGATGGTAGATGAAGCACAGAAAGTTATGGAAGAAGCAGAGGCTCTGAAAAAGGTAGATATTGTCATGTGCACTGACTATATTGTGTACATCCTTTCACAGCCTAGTACTGGGTTAATTTCTAGCCTTTCAATTGCAGGCAGTATAAATGATAACTCTTATTTTTTTAGGACATTGGCATTTTGTCTATTTTTCTGTGGTTGTATAGATCATGACTAATGCCTTCCATTGTTGTTGCTGTTGTTCTATAACCAGTTGGCAGCACGGAGGGAACCAACTTCGGATCCTACTAAATATACTGCTGCTGATGTTCGAATTGTGAGTTTAATCCTGTCATGGTTAATTTAATTTGATTACTTATTTTTGTTGTATTAATTTACACAGTGCTATCACTAGCTTTTCCTTCTTTATTGAAGACCAATAGATTCCGCAATGCTTATCGTCGACTTAGACACACTTGGTTTGGTACTAGTTATTCAATGATATTTTTTGCCCAACTCTTGGGTGCTAAAGAGTTTTTTATATGATTTTACTCTGTACTGGGATGCTGATCAAAATATGCATTTCCTGGACATGTATTTTAAGGACATTCTTACAATTTGCATTTTTCAAAAATTCTGTACATTTTGATGAGTCTGCTCTTTCAAGTGAAAACTCATATTTTATGCATTAAGAAATTTATGCTTATCATGCAAGCTGTTGTTGCTCTCAAGGGGATATGTATCATTGTCTGGCCATTTGCACATATGTTACTAGAAAAGTAATAAGTTGATTATTCTATAATCTTGGAGTACATCTTTTGCAACATCATCCCCATAGTTCAGTTCTTTCTAAAAATTACCATGTCCATTCATCATATTTATATGCTTTCTTGCTTGCAAACTGAAACTGTAATGAACTCGGTCTAACTTGTGGTTGGTATATATATATATATATTTCTTGATATCATAGAATGTGGTGGCTTAGTGGTTCTATGCATATGTAATTGTGCTATCTCAAAATTTTAGTTGGTGCTATCATTTTCATACTGGAATTTTCTATTTATTATTTATATTATAATTTTGTTTCAAAGTATGGCTTACTGTTGTTTATACATTGTACTATTGCTAATGGAGTAATGGTATTCCCGGTTCATTTTGTAGACTGATCAGAAGTTGCGCCTCTGTGACATATGTGGAGCATTTCTAAGTGTCTACGACAAGTAATTCTTTTTAGCTCCTTTTGCTCTCAAAATGTTCTTTGACTTCATATTCAATTCGCACCTTTGGTAGGGAAATATGTCTCATGCTATATCGTATTCAGTGATCGACGCCTTGCTGACCATTTTGGAGGAAAGCTACATTTGGGATACATGCTGATTCGTGAGAAACTGAAAGAACTACAGGTACATTCTTGCATACCCGAATTACCACAAGTACAGTTTTGGGGGAATGATACTCAATTTAAAATTCCAAACGTCTACAACCCTAAAGGCATAATCACAAAACACCAAGAAATCTACACAATCTTATTTGACCTTATATTCTGTTTGTACATTATGATCCAAGTACGTGGGTTTTGTGCTTTCTCTGAATTTGTTAAGGTGGAAATTTTGTACATCTTTATCAGGTGCTGAATGTTATGTACCCTTTACTGCTTTAAAGAGTTACTCTGTTTTGGGCCTTTTGGCATCTGTGAGTTTTCTTATCTCAAGGAAGAACCTTCAGGTTCTCACCTTCTCTATATATTATTTCATTTCTCACATTGGAGGGCACAGTGGTTACTACACTAGTCGTTACAGGAACTAGTCAATGTTGCATAATTGGAATCTCATGTGCCAATCATCCCTCCTATCCATGGGAACAACAGCTGTCATGTACAGTTGCAAATGTAAGCGTAGGAGTGTGCAAAACATGGTATGGACAATCATGTTTACTTAATTGTGTCAAGCTGCTCATATAATCTGCTTAGTATTATGTTGATCAGAAGCTGGAGATTGTTTTCTGCTGGGTGATCCATATTTTGTAGAGATGGTGATAAATAGTACCGGTTAAGTTACTCTGAAAGTGCACTCCTTTTGCCATCTTTTACTGTAAGTACTATAAGTTTGTAAGTTAATTGCTGGAGCAATTTAACCGTAATGTATCTCTTGCACCTTTTTTTTATTTTTTTCCTTTATCTGTTTCCCTCCTATGCAAATTGGAGCTTTGATATCATGATTTTATCATTATAAAATATTCTATGCCGCCTTCCAGGAGGAGAGAAGTAAAAGAAGGAAGGGACCTGAAGATGACAGGCGGTATGTGCTTTTCCATCCTAGTTTCATTTTCATGCAGTGTGGGCATAATCTGAAAGTACATGCTGGGCTCTTCAGATCAAGAGAATACAGCAAGGACCGCAATGGTCAGGCATCCAGGGATAGAGATGCAGAAAGAAAGGACAGAGTTGAACCTCGAGAAAGCAGAAGAGACCATGATCGCGATCGGGATAGGCGCCATGATAGGGACCGCCGCCATGATCGCGATCGGGATAGAGATTATGACCGTTCACGTGGCCATGATTCAAGGAGAAGGGAACGTTCTCGATCCAGGGAGCGAAGGTATTGTTCAATGGTTTCTTTGCTAACTTCTCTTTGCCTTTCTTGTATAGCGATTTATTCCAACCATAAACTTTCGACTATATCATGACAAAGAAACACAATGAAATTACCTGCTTTTGATATGGAAACCTTTATCGTTAGGAGCTAACATTGACAGTTGTTATTCTCAGACGCCACGATAGATACTGAATCTGGTGCTCCATGGATGGCTGATTTTGGAGTGCTCTGGTTTTTCTACATGATATTTGTGGTCCTCCGAGATATGGTGTTAGTTGAGCTTTTACTGAAGAACTCTGGAGCATGGATCGATGCCGTCAGACTGTGCTGTGTGCATTTGTTTGTCTGACCTACTATGGGTGGCCATTGGCCAGCATATACTGCTTTATATCATACCTATGGTGTATCAAAGACAATTTTGTGTTAATCAGAACTAGTTTTTCTCAGCCGTCGGTGTGTGTTGTCCTCATCTCAACGAAATGCGTTGGTAGTCTTAATGCTAAACGAATATAATCTAGCTAAAAGCTCATTGAATAAATAATCTTCAATTATCACGGTTAAGCCTATAGATGAAATGCCATGCTATTGCGTACAGCCGTTCGTGTTTTTTTAATCATGTTTGGTTGAAGTTTAATTGGAGAATTGAGAAGTTATCATGTCAGAATAAGCGAAGTATTGCAAAAATCATGACCATTCGGTTGATCCAGTTCACTCAACACATCATTTGGCTGATCCAGTTAAGTTAACGCATCATTTGGCGCCAAAACAAGAGAACGAGCCCTCATTTTGTTAACTCGTTATGCTGTGTTCCACAGGCCCAGCGGGCCATGCTCCATAAAATGTTCGTTCAATAGCCAGCACCGTGTAAAGTATCAAATTTCTTCTAAATTATCAACACAAAGGGCGACATATTTTCTCAACGATTGCAGCGAAAAACCAATCTCCTCCCATGGCAGTAGGATTCTTGTATGATATAAACATATTCCCCAAAACATGGAAACCTGAAGCTCAGTCCAGGTGAAACTGATCTTAAAAGGCTTTCCGCTTGCGGACCTTGAAACTGGTTGAGCGGATGACATCGTCGTCAGCATTGAGCCTCATTTGCAGAGCATCCAGGGATTCAGGCTTGGTGAAGTATGTCACAAGGAGGTAGATGCCGTCGTAGTAGGTGGATGGCAGCCCAGTCCTGCTGTTCCTCTTCCTGATGCTGTATGCCAGTGGGATGACTCCTCGGTTGAAGACTTCCACATACATGGCGCCACCCGCAACAAGGAGCTGCAACACCGGGGAACACCACCAGTAAGCAAATTGCAGGCAGGTTGTAGCAAGTGAACATCTTATGGAGTGAAGTCACACTTTTCAGGATACCATCAAATTTAAGGTTACAGAACGGGCAAGAGGCTTCAGGATACCATCAAATTTAAGGTTACAGAACGGGCAAGAGGCTTGATTGATCATCAACAAGACAATTATGGGACAACAAAACAAAACCCCAAGGTAAACTTGAATGGGTGTTAACTGGTGATTGCTAGTAAACAATGCAGGAGATTGTGCACACAGGATGGATATACAATAACAAAACTATGTTTTTGGTAGGTTCTGTAGTAAACGTATGTTCTACAGCAGAAACAATTTTATGCTTCCTGTATCTCCACTGTGACATACGCAAACAATATGGGGCTGTAGCTGTTGACCAGAAGTATATACATTTGCAACAAAATGATTTGCTTCACCTACAGTGACTCACATATGATTTTAAGCAATGTTAATGACAGAACGAGCCAAATGACAGCATTTTTAAGGAACAAGTGTGCCGTTAACTCATCCTGGTTACCATAAACTGGAAAAAGATAACAAGTTCATGCATTGTCCAGTGCAAACCTTCCTAGGAATTCATATCAACTGCAGGAGCAGGTCTGCAGCATAGCCCAAATGCATTGGCGTCTAGTCAGTGCAGCTAATTATTTACTAGTAATTTCGATTTTTACCTCCTCGTAGCGCTGTATGAGGGCGAGGCGCTCCTCCTCTGACATGTCGGGGCGGAGCACGACCATGGTCTCGTACTGGCGAAGCCCGGGCGGGCACGGCGGCATCTCCCGCTCCTCCAGCGCCAGCGCCGCCTCCGCAGCCGACATCCCAAGCCCACCGCCTCCTATCCCTAGCCCGGAACCAAACCCCGAGGACGACCCCTCCTCATCCCCCACCTCGTCGTCCTCACCACCGGCCGCAGCCGCCGCGCCGCCGTAGAACCCCGCAGCGTATCCGACCGAGACCGCGCGCGCCACCCGAGCAGCCGCCCTGCGCGTCGCGACGCGCAGGCGCGAATGCGAGGGCAAGAGAGTTGGGAGGAGAGCGGTCGCCGCGGCGGTGGAGGAGATGGAGAGCGCCATTGGGGGCGGCATTGGAGAGCGAGCGCGAGAGAGTGGAGGAAGGCGAGGTGTGTTGCCTTCGTGTCCAGTGGATAGATAAGGATATAGGACGCCCCAAAAAAACTCCAGTTTTTTTAATGGGCCGGACGACTTAGCTAGAGGCCCATAAAGTCGGTTTCCTGATGGGCCGGTCTTAATAGCCCGAATAAACCGGCTTTTTATTGGCCCAGGTAAAGGTTCCAGCCACTTCGCTTGCGTCTGACTTCGTGTCCAGCCGACAGTATAGCTGAGCTGGCAGTCCGTTTCTGTCACTGCAAGTGGGCCCCTTGTCGTACTTGCTCCATCATAAGCCGAGAAAAAAAAGCTTGTGCTCTGCTCTGCTCCCCGCGTGCTGCTGCTGCTTCTCCCTCTAAATTCCCCATTCTGCTCGCGATCTCCACTCGCTCCGTCCAGATCTCCGCATCAACCCACAGGTAAAGTAAAAAAAACCAATCTATGTTTCTACCTCGCTCGCGCTTCGATTTGGAGGATGTTTGCGCCTCAGATCTTGTTGCCGTCTTGGCGCGCGCGTGTAGCCGTGTAGAATAGGAAAGAGAAAAGAGAGCAATCTTTCTACTGATCAAGTCTTGGTGATTATTGTGGAGTTAGCAATGGCGTGCGATCCGTTTACTTGATTTGATCTTGCTGTGAGATCTTGATTCGGTTGCTTGTTGCTTCTGTTGCTGTTGCTACCAGCTAGCTAGCATGTCGTCCTCGTCGGAGAACCCAACGGTGACGGAGCGGGGCGGCGGCGGCGGCAAGGACCGGCGCGAGGACGACGGCGAGAAGAAGGAAGGAGGCGGGGGATTCATCGAGAAGGTGAAGGACTTCATCCACGACATCGGGGAGAAGATCGAGGAGGCCGTCGGCTTCGGCAAGCCCACCGCCGACGTCTCTGGCGTCCACATCCCTCACATCAGCCTCCACCGCGCCGACCTCGTCGTCGACGTGCTCATCAAGAACCCCAACCCGGTCCCCATCCCACTCGTCGACATCGACTACCTCATCGAGAGCGACGGCCGGAAGCTCGTCTCCGGCCTCATCCCGGACGCCGGCACAATCCACGCCCATGGCGAGGAGACCGTCAAGATCCCCATCTCCCTCATCTACGACGACATCAAGAGCACCTACAACGACATCAAGCCCGGGAGCATCATCCCTTACCTCGTCAGGGTCGTCCTCCTCATCGACGTCCCCATCATCGGCAGGATCAAGCTCCCGCTCGAGAAGTCCGGCGAGATCCCCGTCCCCTACAAGCCCGACGTCGACGTCGAGAAGATCAAGTTCCACAGGTTCTCCTTCGAGGAGACCACCGCCACGCTGCATCTCAAGCTCGAGAACAAGAACGACTTCGACCTGGGCCTCAACATGCTCGAGTACGAGATGTGGCTCGGCGACGACAGTGTCGCCAGCGCTGAGCTCACCGAGTCGGCAACGATCGAGAAGCAAGGGATCACCACCATGCAGGTCCCCTTCAGCTTCAGGCCCAAGGATTTCGGCTCTGCTGTCTGGGACATGATCAGGGGGAGAGGCACAGGCTACACCATCAAGGGCAAGATCGATGTTGATACTCCGTTTGGGAACATGAAGCTGCCCATTAGCAAAGAGGGTGGAACCACTTGCATCAAGAAGGATGACGATGATGACGATGAGGTATTATGCATTGTTTGCTGTCTCTTGATTTACCATCCAGTCCATCCTACATCTTGTTGGTTACATTGCAATTCAATCATATAGCACTAGACCAGGTTAGTCATGTTGTTTGACTAGAAAGACCAAGCATAGATCTTGTAGGTACAATTTTACCAAGCGTAAATTTTCAGCTCAGGAGTTCACTAGTTGAGTTTACCGGATCCGATTTCGACATAATCTTGATAGTTGCAATAGAGTTTCTCTATGCATTTCTCTTCCTTTATACTGAAAGTTGATCAATCAACATTGTTCTTTGACTCTCGTAGTGCTCGCTAGTCATTTACTGACGTTGTTATGCTATAAGCATTGGTGTTTATCTCTGTGGCTGTTGGAACAAAATCCAACAGGGTTGTAGTCAACGGAAAAAGTAGGGGTTCTCTTCTTACTTCTTGTTCTGGCCTCAAATGGGGGGCGAGTTACATCTTTATAGCCTCACAAGATTATGGGAAAGCACATCAATGCCCTATGCCTCTACCTAGTCTTCTGTCAGAGGCTGCCGAGAGGCCCCCACTTGGGGGCCTAGCAAGAATTTTCCCGGGGACACTGGGTGGGACTGCTCCCATTAAGCTAGTATCCAGGGCACATCCCGTGTTCCCCAGGATGCGCTGCTTGAGGACGGGAGCAGTAAATGGCGCCTCGGCCTCCGCCCGGCGTGCTGCGCCGCCCGTGTTAGAGGTAGGTGGCCGCCTTGAATGCACCATTTACTACTCATGGAGGGAGAGTAGCGCCCAGAGCCCTTACTCTCCTGGAGGGGAATAGGATTCCGGATTCCTGCCTGGGAAACCCCCTCCCCCCCCCCCCCCCCCTCCCCTCCGGAGCCCCTTCCGAAGCATCCTTCCGGAGCACGGGTTCTGGAGGCCCTCCGACCCGATGGCCTCTCCGGATCCTCTGCGAGGAGATGGGGGAGGCGTGCGCTTTCCCTTCGTTAGGTCGAAGCCGCTCCCCCAACAGTGGCAAATAATCAGTATGTGTAGCATTCTATTCAAATGTAGGATATGCAATTCAACCAAGATCTGTTTTTCATAAGAATCTCAAATAGCAAAATACTGTTAGAAATTTTAGCTGAAATCATGGTATCCATTCTTACTTTGGAAAACCAGGCCATATCACAGTATGTCAAAAGAGAAGTGTAAGATAGTGCAGGTTCCCAGTTACTATTATGTATGTCTATCCATCTGAAATAGATTGGAGGGAGGTGGCTCCAAATTCAGTTTGCTAGAGTAACCATGCATGTAATGGCCGTTTTTCTTTCTCAAAACGTTTGCGCTTTTCTAGCAGGCATGCTTCTGCTGTGGCACCTTACTAATATCATTCTCTGAATTACCTTTGCAGGATTGAAGTTGTGCTGATAAAACATACAGGGTAGTGAAGCAGAGATTGGTGATGCCCTATGCTCTTAAGCATATGGTGCTCTTGTTGGCTGCCTTATCTGAGCTGAGCCGCTGTGTTGTGCTACTCATCTAGCTGCCTCCTGTGTGTTCTTCTGTGCATGTTTATTAGACTCGGACAACTTAATTTGTGGTGGAAACCTTGATAATAAAATCAACAGGCCCTTGTTCTTTGTGGGGTCAGTTGATATTTTTCGTTTTGTTTTCCCCCAAATACTGGCTGTGAGAGCGAATGCTGTTCAGGAACCTGCTTCAATGGTAAACTGAAGAATGGTTGTTGACGATTTTGCTGATTGAACGAAGGCTCTGGAGTTAGCCACCTTGAATTCATCCATCGATGTCAGTGTGAATGTGATGAATGGTTTGTGTTTAGCTACTCCATTATGGATGATTTGGATAGATTTTGACTAATTGGACAGGACAAGCCAGTGTTCTGTCTGCAACTCCTCATGGCTGGCTACCGTCTTCCCTATTTATAATCGTATAATCGTAGAGAGAGATTCACGACGAACAGTAGCATTCCTTGAAAACCAGAATCATATATGCATACATGTATTCTTCCTTTCTTGCATCCTTTGAAGAGACAAAGAATAAACAGAGTACAATGATCTGCCAAGATCTCGTTAGTTGAGCTTGATTTAGAGGAATCCGCTGATATTTACAATTACTGTACAGTTCATGCCTTTCTTCTCTGCAGCTTGCAAAATTTTTCTGATGCAAAAGCATGCCTAGCCTCTTGAAGCCTCTCTCTACGAAGTACAAACGGGGTCTTTACAAAAAACCAGATCCTATCTTACAAGTTACATCATGTCAACGCCCTACGAATCCAATTGCAGGCAGCAGGTGCGGTTGTCAGCCATTTTACAACTTGTTCATGCCCAGAGTGCGGTTGTTAGCCATTTTACAGCTTGTTCATGCCTCTGGGTCATACAGTACACTGTAGTCACCTCTTTCTCCGCTCTTCTTCTTCAAGCTTATTCCGGAGATCTTTCAATGCATGCACTACTTTAGGTTTCAGCTTGTGCTGAAAAAGCTTCCCTTGCAACGATGTTGATCTGCCAATTTCGAAATCCAAATGTAAATAGGTTATTTAGCATTTTTTTCTTTTAAATAATTTGGTGGCATCATTCTTTTCTTCTTTTGCAGCTTGAGGAAAATACTTTCTGTGCGATGCTCAAATAAACACATCAGAGAGAAAAAAAAAGTAGGAATGTTTGAACTCTGAACCTGATTTCCTTCAGCTCTTCATCAAGCTCCTTTTCTGATTCTTTTATCTGCAGAACCACAAGATGAAATAATTTGTTGTCAAACAATCTCCATATGCAACAATAGAGTTCCCGTGTTTTGTCAGACACTTCATAGTTTTGCAAAGTAATCTTTTCAGCTTATGCTTAATTTTCAATAGCGTATTTACAGTATGTCTGTTTGAATTGGAGATTCATGCCTACTCGGGCAGACCCAACTTGGCGTCAAGCCCTGGGCAGCCCAGCATGAGTTGGGTCACATTTAGAGCATCACAGTGAAAAAAACTGCAACACATTGGGCTTTTAGTTCCAGGCCTCAGGCTGGTGGTGCAAGTCCCTAGGTCAGCCATCTTTATCTTGTTGATTACTCAACATGACTTAAACAATATAAAACATTTTCTACCATAGTTACAACAAGACAATTGGTCCAAAAATAAGGACGATATACCAGCACAATGCATGTGATCAGATATTCAAGTGAAGGGCATCTATTTGAGCAAGTAATGTGTGCAGGATAAAAAAAAATTAAGAACTAACCTCTTTGACCAATCTTTTAGAGCTCCAAATAAGAGCACCCTACAAAACATACAGTGGGAACAAGCTTTTAACCATCAAGAATAAAACATTTGATGATAAAACCAGAAAGCAAAATCCTATAGGAGATATAAACTTCACTTCTGAGATTCACATTATGGTGGTGTTTGAATCTCCTGAAGTGTTTCACGTAAAACGAGGTGACATTAACGTGTGATTAATTGAGTTTTAATTATTACAAACTTGAAAAATGGATTTATTTGATATTTTAGAGCAACTTTCATATAAAAAATTTTCACACGAAACACACCGTTTAGTAGTTTGAAAAACGTGCCACGTGAATGAAAATTTTTATCCTGTCGTTTCAGTAGAAACGAACGCAGCCTATGTATGTTTGGTACATTCCTCACCAAATGCAAAAAATGTCAAGATATCAATTATTTTTCCTGCCTTAACTCTTTTGAAGGAAATATTCAGTTTGGACATATAACATCCTGCACTTGTGTTTTCCAGACCCCCATTAGGAAATTTTGTTGTTAAATGCATAGGATACAAAATGTGTTTTCTGCTACTGTAAGTTCAGAATATGCTGCAGAACTTGACAAAAAGATGAAGTTGTAAACCATAAACCGGTCAACAATGTCTAACAGCAGATAGATATATAGAAGCAGCTAATCCCCAAAAGGGTGACAACATACTTCTCCATGTGCCAATTGTTGCTCCAATGCATCGGATGTTACAACCCAGACTTTCGGACATCCATCTGCCACCAAAGCTTCAACCTGTGTTGGTCAAAGAATCAGAGTAAGAAACATCTTGCTTTCATACAGACACTTGATGCTCATTGCTTCAAAATTCAAGTGTCACAGGCATGAAAATTTAGTGTTACCATGTTAATATGAGACATTAAATGCCCATGCATAAAAATACAGCAGGTAAGAACCAAGAGTGCATCACTTCAGATCAGTATTAGTGTACAACCCTTGAATAAATTATGCTTGCTCTACTGATCCTCTTTTGCATAAGCACCAGGCATTTGAACAGTTGGTATAAAAATACAACTAGTATAAGGCCCACCACTGGAGCCTTACTGCTGGTGAAACAGACCCAACTATTTTCTGGCATAAAGACATCCAGTTATGCATGCTTCATAAATCAAAGCTTTTGTTGCTTAATTGAAATCTACGTGTGAATTTTGCACTGTGGTAAATGCACATGTCTAGTCAACTAGGAGCTCTAGGGGTATCCTTTGTTCTGAATAAGAATTTATCAGCATTACCTCCTTCTCAATCCAAGAATCAGCAGATAAGTCACCAGAATATACCACATCAACCCTATTCCATGAAGTAAAATCTGTTTGTTAAGTTTTGCTAAGAACTAAACTGCTTGAAGTAACAATTCCATTACAGATATATCAGCTCACAATATTATCTCACCCTTTATAGGTTTCTTTGTGTGTAGAAAGCCCAGAGGCTGCAGCATCAAATACTACCACAACCTTTATCTCTGAAAGCATGACAATGACAAATGATATAAGAATGCTGGAATGGAAGAACATCAGATGGCTATTGAGAAGAAATTATGCACTACTGTTCCAAAGTAAGAAGAGAATATCACTGGAAAATGGTATTGCATGCGACAGATAAAAACAAATCATCATCTACTTATGCTCCCCACTTGGCAAGATGATACATTTGTAAGTCATGACTACCTTTTTCACTATAAGCCACTGTTGAACTGGTGTTTGCTCTAATAGAGATAAGAAGTACCTAACTCTAAATCAGAGTATAATAACATCTATCAGCTTCAACAGCTACAGCTTAAGTAGACAGAATAAGGGAGTTTTAAGGAAATCATACTTGAGACCATATGTAATGGATCTAATTTCCTACTACAAACAAACCTCTTACTGCACTGAAAGATACTAGCTCATCAATGAGCATTTGTCTTGCAATCTCTTGCCTTCCATTCATGAAGTCCTTCTTAAGCTTTCCCCAGTAGCCACATACATTATAACCGTCCACAAGAATAACCGGGGAAGCAATTTCCAAACCCTGATTTGTGCTAGATTAAATGACAAAACAATGTCAACATTTCATTGAACCACCAATCGAAAAATGTAGCGAGGTCCTGACAATGAAATGAGAGGCAAGCCTGACTAGTGAAGAGTGGAAGAAGCGTCCTCATAGAAGTCTGTGTCATCAGGAAGCACTTCTTTTATTACTTTCTTTTTGCGGTATCGAGTAGCAGGCTGTGGTCCACTTGTTTGCCTCCTTTCATAATCCTGATAACAAGGGCTAAATTACTGTAAGGACCTCCTTTCATAATCCTGATAACAAGGGCTAAATTACTGTAAGGACTAGTGTGACATAATCTGGAGAAGAAGAGTAAGCTTCAGATAATGAAAGGCACAAGCATCTCATAACCTGATTCCATGAGGGTGTGTAAAAGTTAATCTTGGATGCTTTTAGGTTGCCCCCATCCAGGCGTACATTGCCAGATGAATTTATTACATGCTTTTCTACGACTCTATACCAAGATGCAGCAGACCACAGATTTTAGCATGTGAGGGAAAAGGTAGTGCAACAAAGCTTGTACCTTCCAAAATTTTAGAATCCTCAAGCTCTGCTTCACATTGGAAGTGATCCTAGGAGGCCGTCGCTCAGAAACCTACACATAAATAGGCAGCGCGTCATGTGTGAGGACGCCCAGCCATATAGCCGACCTGTTACCATGGGTCCAATACAAGATCTTCCATTTGTTGATAATCCAAAAAAATGTGCTAATAAATTGAGAATGTACCACACTAACGTGTTCTGATCAATACAACCAAAAAAAAACATAATTCAGTTCTCTCATGAAGAACGGTTTTTGCACGGTTGAGCGCCGCAGCGTGATAACACGCGCGCGCACAGCACCAACAACCAGTTTTTCCCCTTTCCATGTGGGTGGCCCGGAATTTTGTGAAGCAATGATTCGTAACTGCTAATTCCTCTAATCCCTTGTTGCAATAATGTTCATTCACAGGCACATTCAATTCAATCCAAACGCCCCGCGCTGAATTCGATCATACTGTACCCAACCTGTCGGTACCTGAGGGGGAGGAATGGGCTGACCTTGTTGGCGCCGGAGGAGCCTCCTCTGCCGCCCTTCCCCTTGCCCTTGGCCATCACCACGACGATGGCCGACGCGGAGTACGCGGCCGAGCCCACCATCCCGCCGCCGCTGCCGCTGCCACTGCCTCGCCGCCCGGTGTGACGAGCCGTCGTGGAGACCGCGCAGTCGCAGTGTGGGAGAGAGAGAGAGGCCGCAGCAACGGGTGGGTGTGGTGCGGCCGCCGCACGAAGATGCCGAATTTTTTTTACAAATAGTATGGTTTAAATGGAAAATCGCAAATCTAGCAGGCTTGTGGAGAAAATCGCAAAACTAGCGGCCTGTCGACCCACGGAGAGACGAAATGCGGCCCAGTCGGCCAACCGCGTGACGACAGGTCCCAATCGAACGGTGGAAAGGTAATAGGCCGGACCGATCGACGGCCCGAGGTTCGACTGGGCCCTGTCGACGTGCCGCGTGACGACAGGCCGGACCTATCGGCCGCCCGCGGTTCGACTGGGCTGCCGCGTGACGACAGGCCGGACCTATCGGCCGCCCGCGGTTCGACTGGGCCCTGTCGACGTGCCGCGTGACGACAGGCCGGCCCAGTCGAGCGCCGGCCGTTCGATAGGCCGGGCCGATGCCGGCCCTTCGTTCAGTGTAGTTTTTTTTGTTAATACAAATTATTTTTTTAAAAGTTGTTTTTAACTTTTTATTAATTAATTAATGACATATAATTTATAATTGATTACTTATAATTTGTAAGTTGTTCTCATAATTAAGTTTGTAAGTAGTTTTTCTAAATATAATTTTGTTATAATTGATTAATACCCATTTTGAATTGAATGTTTGGAGAAACACATTGGATTTTTAATTTATTAATTTTAGATATATCTATTTATAATTTAGTAATGTACAGAAATTTTTTTTTAATTGGGTAAGAATTGTTTTTAAGTTGTTAGTTAAGAATTAATGAGAGAACTGTTTATAATTGATTAATTGTAATTTATAAGTTGTTAATATAATTATAATTTATTATAACTGACATACACATTTGTAGCTGCATATTTGGATAAACATATCGGAGTTATAATTTAATAATTTTAGATATATTCATTTGTAATTTATTAATTTACAGAACCTTAATTTGTTTATCGGTTATTTTGGGAAATTCCAAAAATCACTTTCGGATAGGGCAAAAAATTTGTAGAAGCGAAAATTGGTTCTATCTATTTTCAAAAATTCTGAAAATCGTTTTCGGAGAACTCAAAAAATTTCGAATTCACAGAACTTGTTTTTAGAAACGGAGAAGAAACTTTTTTTAAGAATTGATGTTGAGCACATCCATGACCATACCGAAACAAGGAGAAGTTGTAGTACAATTTAAACATGATACACCTGGTTCCATTGTGGTTACATAGATAAGGTTAGATTAGAACTGGAAGGAAGGTAGTGCAAGAGTTGAACACGACGACGATACAACTACCAACTCGTGCATACTACTGAGTGCAACGAGGCCACTTTCCCTTCCTCTGCGCATCGGGATTCTCCTCCATTGCTGCCTTCGCTCGCCGCGCACGCTCAAGCTTCCGCTCCTGCTCCTCCCTGTACGCAGCAACACGCCTCCTATCCGCCTCAGCCTTGTGCTCTTTTTCTGCGGCCTCCTCCTTGCGTCTCAGCTCTATCTTCTCCTTGCGCTCTGCATCCCATCGCCGCATGTACTCCAACCGCTCCTTGTTTTGCGGCTTGATCTCGGTGTCGATCCACTGCTCAAAATCACATAGCGGTGGAGGGGTCTACAACAAATGCAATGTTTACTAACCAAATAAGTTGTTCAAGACTACTTAATACACCAAATAATTATTACAAAACATCAGTTCGTCACCACTAAGTTAATGCGGCGGATCTCAGGTGTTGGCTCAAACTCAAAATTGGCACACATCCAGTATCTCTGCATGTACGTCTCGTCTTCATCAGACTTGGCTACCTTGCAAGGATCACCGCACCAGCACATGGGCACTGGAACACCGGTAGGCAAAGGCAATGGGTTGAAGGCATTTCCAGTTTTCGGGCGAGAACTACAAGTCAATAATAAATGAAGCACCCTAACCTGTTAATCTAGGATTCCTCATTTCATGCACAACGAATAACACATAATATCACAGAAACGATTTATGTTACCTTGAGTTGGTAGGTTTTCCACGCCTTGGCATCCTACAGTTTTAAAAAACAACTATCAAATATTGTAAACACCCTTAATACTTCTCATTGTACGGTCAAATATAGTAGTACTACAAACCAAACGTGTGCATAACAAATCTAGCCTAAAATTATTCACACTTCTAAGTGCTACATATGTACTCACAAATTTCAACATATCTACTCACAGTGCTACAAATCTACTCGCAAAAAATCTAGGCTCCGCATCTAAGTGCTACAGATCTACTCAGAAATTTGAAATACATGGTAATTACACTAGTATGCGACACAAAATATAACCATACGTCGGGATATTGTACTAACGTGCGATCGAATAAGCACAGCAACAACGCTTCGCGGCTCTTGTCCTTCTTCCTGACCTCTCTATTTTTTTTCCTTCAATTGTGACCGGTTGAAATGAGCACTTCCTCGGGCCATTGGATGAAGAGCGCATATTCGGACCTATGTAATATATAGTGGAGGAAGGAGGCACATATCCATCTAACGTGAGTTCACCAGTAGCGTGGATTTGACAACACGTTCACGCGGCAGCGCAAATTGAATGATTGTGTCGAACAAAGCATCGGCAAAAGCTGAGTCCGGACGCCTTCACGCGCCGAAAGATGATAGCGACGTATCGTAAACGTCTGTCACGGGCCAAAAACTGGTAGGGACCAATCGTAGCCCTCTGTTACGCGCCGAAAGTTTTTCGTCGTTTCGTTGAGTAGATGTAGCGAATGACATGGAATATTTTCGTAACATATGAGTGCGGCAACCAAATAGTGTTACGTACGAAGAGGTAACTCAAAGTTACTAACTGTAAATATTACAAACATGTAGCACTTGTAGCCTACTGGCGAGGCTACAAGTCAAGAATGCCCCCCTCTCGCACGCTTGCTAGGCCCTCCCTTCTTACGTTGTCTGACCTGCTCCGTGGGATAGGTCAAATGATCAGGTGGGTGCCTATGTCGTGCCGTCTGCTGTGGAGTGGCATCCTCTGGCTGCACAAACTCCTCTTGCTGCGTAGGCTGCGTGACCGGAGGAGCACCGTACCAGTAGTCTACGCCAGCTTGCGCATCGGGTGCATTCGGCGCAAAGAAATCGTCCACGAACTGTGTTCGAGGAGAGACAGCAGGAACTGCAGAATGCCCCTGGGAAAACCCGTAGTCGTGACCTGTTGCAAATTAAAGACGATGGCACACTACAATAGTTAGTAAGTACGCATGAGAATTAAGCGAACGACGATGGTTGCCTTGGTTGTAAACAATACTTACTTGTGTGCTGTGTGTAACCTGCCTCCGGGGCGCGCGGAGTACAGTAGAGTCCCCAACTGGGTGTGGGCGCCAGGTTGTGACTTGTCGGCAGGTAGGGAAAGTCTGGTGGCTCAGAAGCTGGATGCGTATCGTACACCTGCTGTGGGTGTTCATGTTGCGGAGGTTACGAAATGGTATAAAACGAAGGTTGAGTACGATATGAACTGTATGTTAAGCAAGGCAAACCTGCTGTACCGGAGGCCGCGGTGGTGGCATACTCGATGCCGGAACCCCAAAGTCAGACGATCTCCCTGGGCGAAAGGGGACCGGTGTCTCCTGAAGCGAAGGCCGAGCGTGCGATGGACCGGCGTCGTCGTACTGGCGACGTGAAGTAGAGTAGCGGAACTGGTCCACACTAGAACGTCGTGGTAGTGGTGGCGATCCTGCCCGCCTGGTGGGCTGCACAACATCAGCCGCGCTTCGACAGGAGACACGACGAAGGAGCGCCGCAGCCCGTGAACGAAAACTGCGAAGGACGGACGTCACGTCGTCCTGCCTGACGTGCTGAGGCCTCGTCTCCATTCGCTGTAGCAACGTGTTGGACTCAGTGTGAACCTGTTCCACAAACTCGGCCTATCGAACGAATTGGGAAGGGCGTTAGAACAATTGAACATATTCCACATTTAATGATAATCAACGAAAGCACCGTCATACCATTGAGTTGAACGCAGCTCGAGGCTGTGGGGCAAACGTGTCCGTGATCGACGCCTGGTGAGGGACAGAAGTTTCCCCTTGTGGCGGGAAACACCTCCAGCGCGTAACACTACGATACCAACGAAGGTACTGTCCGTACGAAGCTCCGTCGTCTGGAGGTGTTTGGAGAACCAGGTGCTCAGCCGCATGTTCCCACTCCGCAACCGTTGGCGCGATCGTCTGAACAATGGTCGCCTCGTGGGATAGACCGAGTCCCTTCCTGGTGTACCTGCGTAGGGCGTAGTGAGCACGTAAGAAACATTTAAAATGGGATAAAACACAGTACGTGAAATTAACATTGTCGGACGTGTACTTACTTGTGGAGGGTAACAGCTAATGAGCGTCCACCTCTCGGAGGGAAGTCCTGGTACATGCCGAGCTGTTTACGTACCCTCTGCACGTGGTACGGCTCGACGTGCACGTCCAGCACGAGGTGACAAGTGGTCCTCCAAAGCTCTACGTCGCGCGTGCAGAGGTGCGCCAGACCGTGCGGTGCCCGCTCGACGACATCGTGATGCGTGTACGGGGTCCAGCGTACACGGTCGGGCGTAAGCTGATCGAAGTCCGCCACGAACTGTGCGTACACGCGACGTGTCGTTCCGCTCACCCACCTCGGCTGCAAATGCAAGAAAAATATGATTAGTTCCCGTAACTCTAGATCATGCGCAGAAAAAGAGGGTGCTATGAAAAATGCCTTGCAAAGTACAATTTACCTCGCGGTGTGTCCACAGCGATCCCATGGTTGGACGATCGTCGATGTCTTCAAGTCCAGACTTGTACATCTCATCGACGCCGTAGCTTGCGTACGACTCTAGCTGTGGCCGCCCAATGTCAAAGCGCTCATGCGCCCATAACATTAGAAGCAGAGGGCATCCTGTCAGAGAACTTCCCCTGTTGTTCCTGTTGCAAGCATCGCAGAGACCGGCGTACGTCGACGCAAGAACTGCCGACCCCCAACTGTACTCCGGAATGTCCTCAACAGGTAGCTCGGCGATCTGCTCCGCGTAGTGGATGAAGTGCTTGTCCACGGAGTCAGCGTGAGTTCCCGTGAACATCACCCACCCAAACAGCCACAGTAGATACGCGACTAAGTGTCGGCGCACTACCCAGTCCTCCTGGTCCTCTGGGAACTCCTCCTGGTGGAACTGGTGCAACCAACTCCTCGTGGGCCCATGTCCATCTGTGAGATCAAGCAGCGGAGCAGCCACCACTCCACCAAAACTGGCCAACAGATCATCCGCCCATCCAGCGTGAACCTGTGTCGGGCCAACTGCTGCACCCGCTATTGGTAGACCCAACAAAAAAGACACATCCTGTAGAGTGGGTACCATCTCTCCAACTGTTAGGTGAAAGGTGTGTGTCTCGGGCCTCCATCTATCCACCAAAGCACTCAGCAAGGCCGCATCCATATTGATACGGGGTGACCTTCCACGTGAAGGCTCAACCAAGCGTGCGAAGGTCAACAACCCAGCGGCTCTCAACCTGTTACATGTCATAAATAAATAATCAGCAATGCGAGAAAATTTAAATGGCAGCTCTCGGTGACAAATGGTTTTTCACATGCCTTGGAACCCAACGAGGATCTATACGCCAGTACTGATCCGGTCCCCGCATTCTCAGCACGTTGCAGAACGTCCCCTGACTAAGTCGTCTCGATCGGTGATGTTTATCGATCACCTCGTCGATCAGCGATACGTCATCCCTGTCAGCCATACCTACAAAATGCATGATTATCAGTGACGTGAGCATCAAAAATAAATTAATACATGACAAAATTATGCAAAGCGAAATTTCAGAAATATAAGTCAAAAACTGATAAAATGAAGTGAACACAATGCGGTGCTGGTAAATATAAATATTACAAGACGAATAACTAAGGATTCCTTCTCGAAGTCGACCTCCGCCCTGGAACACGCCGAATATCGCCACCTTCTGGATCTTTGCCTACATTGTACATGCTGCAATCTTTACGGCTATGGTCTCCACCGCATACAATGCAAGCCTTTGGACGCCGTGAACGGGTGTTCGTTTCAGCTTCATCCATGTGGTTCTTGATTCGACGGGTCTTGCGACGCCCCTTCGTTGCAACTAGCAAATTTGAATCAGGTACCCAGTTGGCTTCCCCTGGGGGTGGGCGAATAAACTCACATACCGCACGCCAACCACGCAATTCACCGCGCCAGGTTGCCTCCCATGCTTCCTTAGTAAAGTAAGGCGAGACGAATATGTTCGCATCGACACCACCTTTTGCGGATGCGGCAAGAACATGAGAGCATGGCAGATGTCGAAGGAAAGGCTTGTTGCAGTTGCACTTGCAAGCATGACAGTCTGGCCACAACGTGCACTCCAATGTGATGTCCGTTCTCCCAATACCGACACCACTCTTGTCACGCAGACGTACCTCAAAAAGCAACTCCCTATTCCCAGCAGGCCAGACCCTGTGCATTCCCCCCTTCTTGCTTTTCTCCTCCATGTATTGTGTGATAGCGGGGCTATACCTTACATTAGGATTGGCAAGGTTAAGACTAGCCATGGCGTATCTTTTACGAAGATACTTCTGTGTACCCCTTGTGATGCCCTCCAGGATAGCAACAAGTGGTAAAGGACGTGTACTTTTCATCACCCAGTTGTACACTTCTGCAAGATTTGTTGTCATCACACCATACCGTGAACCATTGGTATCATACAACAAGGACCACTTTTCCCTTGGCTCATGCTCTATCCAGTCAGTGAAGCACTTCGTACCCCTCCCTCGCTTCCTACATCGAGTAACAGATGGTGGTTCGTTTGGAACGGGTTCCAGCCCTTCCGGCTCCTCTTGTCGGGCAAGAACGGGTTTTTTTCGAACTTCTTGCATGTGAGTAGTGGTCAGACGATCCAGCTGTTCCCATATGGCGTCGAACTTTCTTTGTTGGTTCTGCTTGCACAGTTTTTTGAACAGGTCCATTAACCTCTTACTCCTAAATTGTCTGTAAAAATTTGCCCCGAGATGTCGCATGCACCATCTGCTATGCAAATCTGGCCAGGAAACCTCGTCTGTTACATCTTCCTTTAGCTGCTGCACCGCTGATAGAATGCCGGCATGACGGTCATGCAGAACACACACATTTGGTCTGTTTTGAACAACACCCCTTTTAATGTGACGCAGGAACCATAGCCAACTCGATGTGTTTTCGCTTTCAACAAAAGCAAAGGCAACGGGAACGACATGGCTATCAGCGTCGACTCCGATTGCGGTTAAAATTGTTCCCCTATACTTGCCTGTCATAAAAGTACCATCAACACACAACAACGGAATGCAATTTCGGAAGGCCTCTATCATGCACCCAAATGACCAAAATGCACGACGAAGGACGTTTTTCCCATTGTCAGCAACCTCATCGAGAATAGCCATATGTGTGCCTGGGTTTCTGGCCTGCAACACCTCCAAAAGTGGGGGAAGGTTGTGGTATGAGTCTTCGTAACTTCCAAATCTCATCTCCAGTGCTTTCTGCTTACCCCTCCAAGCCTTGTCGTACGATATCTCATACCCGTACTCTTTCTCCACGTCATGCATTATTGTGAACGGCGACAATGAGGTTTTTTTAACAACCTTCGAGTACACCATTTGTGCCACGAATGCAGCCGTCATGTTCCTATGTACCAAAGGGGTATTGTCCAGCAAACAGGTATGCTCCTCAACCCTTGAAGCTACCCATAAGTTGTCATGTTGTGGCTTGTAACCATGCACTCTCCAAGGGCATCCGGGCTTAGTGCACTTCACGTCGTACGTCGTCCGATTTGAAACATTCACCCTGAACTCCCGCTTCTGCAGAAAAGCCCACCTCTTGACCGCGTCTTGTAGGTGTCCTTTGTCGTGAAACATCTGTCCAACTTGCACCTTCTCTCTATCATATCGCCAGTGGGCATCTAAACCATCGTTAACCCCCAGACGGCTCATGGATATGGTTGTCCAATCTTCGGGTACATTGGTTTCCTCGTCCCACCGTGTCGTATCTTCCCCTTCCACCACGAACGAAATATATTCCTCGTTCTCCATTTCCATCTCTTCCACTACCGCATCGTTCTCCTCCGCTGCATCAACAGCCAAAGGTGAGTCTGGCTCTTCGTCATCCAATTCGTTACCCGGACAATTGCCACCGGGCACAACTACATCTGCAGTAGCCTCCTCCTCTACTGCTTCCTCTTCACCACTCCTGGAAATATTAGCCTCTTCCACAATATGCGCTTGTTCCACCTCCGTGCGGCTGCTCTCGCCGGTCCCAACAATATCTATTTTCTTTTGCACCAATATTGCCAGGCTATAACCTTTCTCTCTTACTTTAGCCACAAATTTTCTCCAACTCCCGGTAGATGCAAGCTCTACTACCCTCCACTGCCATCCGTATTCACCCCTTACTGGCCACACGGCTTTTATGATTAATTTCTCAATCAAAGGATCTATCCCGAACATATTATGCAACCACCCTAACACTTCGTTCAAAACCAACTGGTCTGGTGTATTTAGGGTAGTATCAACGAATGCATATACGGTCAAATCTACCCCGCTATCACAGAGTTGTATTGGAGCGTCACCATAATACACCCGAACGGGCACACCACCTGACATCCTGAAATAGCATCCCAATTGCTATTAATACGTCACTATCCAGTAAGGTGTCGTATACTCTATGCTTACGTTATTTCTCTAACTTATTCAAACTATATTTCATTACTTAAATATACGTTCCATTCGATTTTAACTAATAATAAACGTATAATACCTCCATTCCATTTTAACTAATAATAAACGTATAATACATGTACTAACAACCAACAATGATTAATACAAATAATTTATCGTCATCCAAAGGGATTAAAAATTTATACCTTCGCTGTTGTTGCTCTTTCCTGCACTATTGCAGACGCCTCCTACTCAACCACGTAGTAATTCCCTCTGGCTAAATGACACAACTCTGCATTGTAAAAGTTCACTAATTAAATATAATTTCTTTTCGATTCGTACTAACGCTCAACATTGATTTCTCCCCGAAGATAACTATCTCACCAGTACGAAATTTCTAATCACCTCAGCAAACATATACTAACTTCGAATTATTTGCAATATACAACTACATAACTATATATACTAACATTAACACAATGACTAATGGTTAACAGATTCAACAGATTATATATACACTAACAACAATGACTACCGATTCACAAATAAAAACAACGAAATAACAAACCTCATATGTACAAATTTCTAATCACCTCAGCAAACATATACTAACTTCGAATTATTTGCAATATACAACTACATAACTATATATACTAACATTAACACAATGACTAATGGTTAACAGATTCAACAGATTATATATACACTAACAACAATGACTACCGATTCACAAATAAAAACAACGAAATAACAAACCTCATATGTACAAATTTCTAATCACCTCAGCAAACATATACTAACTTCGAATTATTTGCAATATACAACTACATAACTATATATACTAACATTAACACAATGACTAATGGTTAACATATTCAACAGATTATATATACACTAACAACAATGACTACCGATTCACAAATAAAAACAACGAAATAACAAACCTCATATGTACAAATTATAATTTCACAACTTAACTTATACCTTAATCACTGCACACATATACTAACGGTTGCAAATTTATACCTTAATCACTGCAGCTTGCCTTCTCTTCTCCTGCTGCTATCTTCACGACGACGTGGTGCACCGGTAGCCACCGGTAGTCACGGCAATGGCAACGGCAGGCTGGCGCGACGGCGACCTCAGCTGGCGGCGGCGAAACTAGCGCGAGGCGAGGAGAAGAGGTGAGGCAGCGAAGTGGTCCTGGCGGCAGCGAACCAGGCCTTATAAAGCAGCCTGTTGGCACGCCGCTGGCCGACTGGGCGTGCGACGGGCCCTGTCGCCATGCCGTTGGCCGACTGGGCCGCCTGTCGCCAGGCCGTTGGCCGACTGGGCGGCCTGTCGCCACGCGGAGCGACGACAGGAGGGGCGCTGGGCCCTGTCGCCACGCCGTTGGCCGACTGGGCGGCCTGTCGCCACGCGGTTGGCCGACTGGTGCGGCGCTGGGCCCTGTCGTCACGCGGTAGATCGACTGGGCCGCATTTCGTCTCTCCGTGGGTCGACAGGCCACTAGTTTTGCGATTTTCTCCCCAAGCCTGCTAGATTTGCGATTTTTCATTTAAACCATACTATTTGTAAAAAAAATTCCGAAGACGCCAGCCATAACCTCGCGCGCCATCTGGACCGTCCGATGGGGGCATCGGACGGAGCACAAACACACACCCCTCTGCTCCTGGCCTTCATCAATCTATGCCACTATTCTGCAGGTCTGCTTCCTTTGGTTCATTTCATGCTACTGTCTGTCTGACAGAGTGATTGGCAATTTTTTAAATATGAGATTAGCAGTTTTTAGTCATGGTTATGCAAACATTATTGAAGGAATAAACATATGCTTATCTTATGAAGTGATGATTATGCAAGCATCATTGAAGGAATAGACAGATATGCTTTTGAGTGATGAGTTGTGTAAAGCTAATGTTCCCCATCATGCAATACTATGCGTAATATAATTTGTGTGTTGACTTTTTTCTTTTTTTTTTGCATGATAACCCTCTCGATTTTTCATGCATACGTTTGGTTGACACGGTGGCATCTTTCCCTCTGCTTCTTTTCATTTGTTTTTTTTCCTTTTACATGCAAGCGGCAAAATTATTAACTCGTGAGAAGCCGGTCAATTTCTGTGGTTCTCATTGAAAGCGTGTCCTTTGAACCTCTCTTTCAGCCGTTAATTCCCTTGCTCTTTTCCATCATCTGCTTTAATTTCTTTTCTTCCTCCCAACCTGTTCATCAACCATCCATAATTTTTCAATCATAGAAAGGCACAAGCGAGTTTGTTTTGGTTGGGTCAATCCATGATTGAAGTTAATACTACAGAGCCTGTGTGTTTCTGTTTGGAAGTTGGAACGATTCCAATACCATCTTCCCTATTCCAACTGATCAATCTTCTTCCCAGCTCAGCAGAATGGCAGAATTATCCTATTGTCTCCAAATTTTGCCTTTGGTTTTGGAATCTTTTTCTTTTTCATAGTGGAATATTGGTAGGCATACACTGATGTGTCCACATCCAATAACCATGGTTGCCATTAGTGCGGAAGGTTGATAGTACTGGTGCAAGGGATAACCGTGTTGACTGTACAATTTGGGAGCTAAATTAAATTAGAATCAACGGTTAAGTTTGAGGAATTCACCAAGCCGATTTTTTTACATCTTATTTAAAAAAATATGTAATTATCATTTATTTTGTTGTGATCTATTTTATCTTTACAAATACTTGAAGCATAACTTAAATTTTTACATATTTGTATTTTTTTAATAAGATGAATGAGCAAACATATGTGTAAAAGTCAACGGCACCAAAAACTAAAAATCGGAGGGAGCACATCTTTTCAAGAAAAATGTTATATAAACATTTGTTACTAAGGTAAATATGTTCAAAATAAGGCTAATATGGCAATACACTAAATAGAATTTCACATACATGTAGTCATTTTTCTTGCTATATATACATCATTTTGATGCGCCCAAGATTTATTAGGTTACTGATCAAGTTCTACTTGATCCACTGTTAGTGACATTCTTGGGGACGTGCCTGTGTACTCATTACCACTCCGGAAAAATTCTATAGCAGCCAACGACTAGACAACATGCTCCACCTTTGCAAATCCATTTACAAATCTTACACTAGACAAAAGATTAGCGTTGAACCCAAGTGTGGCCTTACCAATTTGCATGCGCACTCTCTCTCCCCCCACAAATAAAAATCGATCAGGTCGCCATCAGCCTCGCGTCTTCCCGTCCAAAGCCAAGAAACCAAGCGCAAGTAGCCAGCCAGAGGAAGAAGAAGCAGTAGTTTCTTGGGAAGGAGGAGGGAACGGAGATCGGAGGCGGAGGCTCCAAGAAAGCAGCAAGAAAGCGCGAAAAGAGGCGGCTTTGCGCGGAGGGGAAGGGGAGGAGGAGGAGGAGGAGGAGGAAGGGAGGTTGAATCGGGCGATCGATCGATGGCTCGGCGGCCGGCGCCGTGGGAGCAGGGCGGCGACGAGTACGACTACCTGTTCAAGATCGTGCTGATCGGCGACTCCGGCGTGGGGAAGTCGAACCTCCTCTCCCGCTTCACCCGCAACAGCTTCTCCCTCGACTCCAAGTCCACCATCGGTGTCGAGTTCGCCACCCGCACCATCGAGGTCATCATGCCCTCCCGCCTGCCTCTCCTCTGCTTCGCTGCTGCTTACTAGTACTTGCTCTGTTTGTTTCTGCTTCTGTGCTTCCCTATTACTGCTTGCTCTGAATGTTTCTCGAGTTGCTCGAATTGGATGCCCTTGTGCATGCATGCTGCCGGCTTGACCACGATCGCCTACTGACCTGCCTGTTTGACACCCATGCTTGACAGTAGAATTCAGAGCTAGTACAACACAGTGGAATTCAGAGTTAACTCATCAAGTTTCTCTCTTTGATGTGCTCACTACTGATTGCTTTCTCCGCGAAATCAGTTCCTCCTTTTGGTTTCCATAGATGGGTGCAGTTCACTTTCTTACGCCAAAGCAGATTCTTTTTTTTAAAAAAAAGGGCCAAAGGATAATTCTTTCTTTGTTGAAATTTTGCAAATTTTGTACAAGCTGAATTGCACTACATGCAATTTTTGACTGACAGGAAACTAACACTGGCTCACTTGCTTTAAAGCATAGTTAGAAAACCTTAGCTGCATACAACAAATGAATCCATTGTTAAATTGCTTCAATTTTGTGACTCAGGTTGAAGGAAAGATTGTAAAGGCACAAATATGGGACACAGCCGGGCAAGAACGGTACAGGGCGATCACGAGCGCCTACTACCGCGGCGCAGTGGGAGCATTGCTCGTCTATGATGTCACAAAGGCCACAACCTTTGAGAATGTGAAGAGGTGGCTCAAGGAGCTCCGTGACCATGCCGACTCCAACATCGTCGTCATGCTCATCGGCAACAAGATCGACCTCAAGCATCTCCGATCGGTGTCCTTGGAGGATGCAACAAGCTTTGCAGAGAGGGAGGGCCTCTCCTTCATCGAGACCTCGGCGCTCGACGCGACGAATGTGGATAAAGCTTTTCAGACAGTGCTCACTGAGATTTACCGGATCATCAGCAAGAAGGCATTGGCTTCAGATGAGGCTGGAGCTGGTGCTGGTGCTGTCAGAGAGGGCCAATCTATTCAAGTCTCCGCGACAGATTCCAGCAGTTTTACATCAAGATGTTGCTCTTTCTAGCGATGCTCGTAGCGGCCGTCAATGTCGTTTCCATTGGATTGCTTGAGGTGATCCTCTTTGTAATTGTCAAAATGTGCTGTCATGCAACAAAAATAAAGGATTACATTCAGGAGATGAAAATTATTCATTCTGTACATAAGAGTAACATAGTACAGCCGATTTGACAATTTGGATCTGAAAATCATATACTCGTGCTATGCATGGGTGGTGCAGTTGCTGTTATACTATTGCCAAAATTGAAATCTTTTGTCCTGCTACTGTGAAACTCTGGTACAACATAAAGTTTTTGAGAGGAATTCCTCTGCTGACTCTTTTTTGGGTGAAAGTCTTGCCTTTTTATTTGCTCAAACTGAAGTTGTGTGCTCATCATCTTCTGTCAGATCTTGCCATTTCTTGCAGTGTCCGTATGATTCATCCACCATATCTTAGCCATTTGATAGAGTCAAAAGTTATATAGGTTTGCAATATGTCCATATTCTCAGTTTCAGGCTTTGCTGAAGAATTTCTTCAGGCTTGCCAGACCTGCAAGGCTGCAATGCTTATGGATTATCATTCAGTAATGCCTTATAGGTTATAAGAGGACAGTGTTCCTTTTGCTGCTCCAATCTAAAAGAGATTGAATGTTTCACCCAAATAAATAATAAAATGATTGATCTAAAATTCTAAACACAAGATCTCACTGACGTAGCACAAGAGCCCTACCTGGCTAACTCCACTGAACTCTGAACATCTGAAACTTCTGAAGATAAGCATGAAAAAGAGAAAAAGAGTAAGTAACCTAGGAGCGTGCGTGGCGGCGGCGGCGCCGCCTCCGCCTCTCGCTGGCGCTCCGCCGTCCTGACCATGGTCGCACCGTCCCTCTACTCGCGTCAATCTGGCTTTGGAAGATCGATTCACCGTGGAATTCTGGTTCAGAATCGAAGCTTGGGAGGGTGTGAAAGATAATATTCCAAATGTTAAGGGGTCACATAGAAATATGCGTGGGCCACGTTCAACTACCAAAATAATAATACCGGGTAAAGAAGGGTTTGTATGCAAAATTACAGGAACGCCGCCACAGACATGTGGGGTCACAGTGAGGGGATGAGCCCGTCTGTGCGCCTCCGCCTCGCCGTCGCCGTCCGCCGGCCGGATGTTCGCTCGCCGCGCTCTGTCGTTCTCCGCTCGCATCCCTCTCCTTGCTCCCCCGGAGGCCTCAGCGTAGAACCCGTTCGTGGTGAGGCTCACAGCTGGCTCCGGCCGGGAACCTCGCTGCTGCGGCGGCGCTGCTGACCCCGATGCCGTTCCTGGTCGGTTTTCCGGTATCCTCGCCGGAGCGCGACGTCGTAGGCGGACGGCGCATCACCATTGCGTCTGCTCATAGGTGGATCGCCCGTCGGTACGTCCAATTAATAATATTACAGCACGCAAGAGGAAAGCTTTCACCTTTTACCCAAGACCACGAAGACAGAGTATCTTGCCGGTGAAATGGTTTGATTTGTGCGTCGATTTATGTAACAACCGAAGCGGAAAAGAATTAAGGTGCAGTAATTCAGTGATTCGGAGGAGGAAGGCACATGGAACAACGCTTTCAATTTTGTAGGCGCCGCGCGTGCGTGCATAGCCTGCAGGAAGCGGCCAAATTGTGCCTCCTCCCCGTGTCTCGCCGTGTGCAGAGGGCGGCGGCATGCCTGCGCAGCTGCCATCCATGCACGGCCGCACCCGTCCTCTTCCTCCTCATCTGCTACCTGTCCTTATCTGGTCATCTTTCTCACTTCTCACCAAATTGACGAGCTCATTGTCTCATCGATCGAAAGATTCCATCTTCATCTCTTCTTGCCGCTGCCCTCCCAAGAACACCAGAAGCAAGAGGAGGAGAGAAGGGACGGGCTGATCCGTTTGCTTATTGGTTTGGATTGAACTGTGTGTGTACGAAGGAGAGGAAATTATACAGTGAGGTAGAGATCAATCGATCGATGGAGCAGGTGGTGAACGCGGTGCTGGACCTGGTGGTGCCGCCGGCGAGCATGGTGATGCTGGCGTTCGCGTGGCCGACGCTCTCCTTCCTGCGCGGCGTGGAGTGGGTCATCAAGACCCTCACCGTCGAGAACATGCACAACAAGGTCGTCCTCATCACCGGCGCCTCCTCCGCCATCGGAGAGGTAAGCAAGCATGCATATAACCAGTGATCGATCGATCGATGCCGCCCGGCCGGCGAACGTCAAGAATCGTTGTGGTGTTGCAGCAAATCGCGTACGAGTATGCGCGGAGGAACGCGAACCTGGTGCTGGTGGCGAGGAGGGAACACCGGCTGTTCGCGGTACGGGAGAACGCGCGGGCCCTCGGCGCCGGCCAGGTCCTCGTCATCGCCGCCGACGTCGTCAAGGAGGACGACTGCCGGAGGCTCGTCGGCGACACCATCAGCTTCTTCGGCCAGTGTCAGTCACCAGTACCATGCATCACTTACAATTAATCAAGCCTCTCAATTCTTTTCGACTGCATGATGAATCTGTATCATGGATTCATGGGCAATATTGTTGCATGCAGTGAATCATCTCGTGAACACCGTCAGCTTGGGCCACGATTTCTGCTTCGAGGAGGCCGGCGACACGGTCGCGTTCCCTCACCTCATGGTACGCCTACGATTTCTTGCTCATGTTTGTTTCATCAGCTGCTGCATGGATTGATTTATGTTGCTGAAAGCTTGAAATGATTAACTGGGCTCGATCCGGCCGGGCAGGACGTCAACTTCTGGGGGAACGTGTACCCGACCTATGCCGCGTTGCCCTACCTGCGGCGGAGCCACGGCCGCGTCGTCGTCAACGCCGCCGTCGAGAGCTGGCTGCCCATGCCCAGGATGAGCCTCTACTCTGTAAGCCATCATATCTCTGAAATTGATTTCATCAGAAAGTTCTTCTTCGAAATGATCTGAAAATGGTATGCAGGCGGCCAAGGCGGCGGTGATCGACTTCTACGAGTCGCTCCGGTACGAGGTGGGTGACGAAGTGGGCATCAGCGTGGCGACGCACGGCTGGATCGGCGGCGAGGCTAGCGGCGGCAAGTTCATGCTCGAGGAAGGCGCAGAGATGCAATGGAAAGGGGAGGAGCGAGAGGTAAAGATTAATTGAATCAAATGCTATAGCTGCTCGTCGATTAATTAACTTGCCGTTGATTAATCGATGCGTACTAATTATCACATCGAATCAGGTGCCGCTCGCCGGCGGGCAAGTGGAGGCGTACGCGCGGATGGTGGTCGCCGGCGCGTGCCGCGGCGACGCCCACGTGAAGCACCCGAACTGGTACGACGTCTTCCTCGTCTTCCGCGCCTTCGCGCCCGACGTCCTCGCGTGGACGTTCCGCCTGCTGCTGTCCACGGCCGCGCCGTCGCCGCCGGCGAGCGCCCGTCGCCAGCTCGCCGCCCCGGCGCAGCCCGCCGCGCTGCCGGCTCCGCTGCTCCACCCGCTGCTCGAGTACCCGTCGGCTCGGAGCCCCGGACGCGTCGGCCAGCAGCACAAGCTAGAGTGAGAAATTTGGGCGACAGCGCTGCCCGCGTTATGTGCAGCTGTGCACACACGATGCAGTGATATATATGAACATGAGTACGCGCCATTGCATGATATTGTTATATATCTGGTGGTGACTATGATATCTATGAACTGATTTGGCCGGTGTTTGAATAAAAGATACGATGTCAATAGCGAATATGAATCAAATTGCAGTGTGGTACTGGTACGTATGAATCAACTTAGCAATAGAGTTATAATAATGTTGTATATGATTATAACACCAAGGTGGTCGTGCCGGAGTGGTTATCGGGCATGACTAGAAATCATGTGGGCTTTGCCCGCGCAGGTTCGAATCCTGCCGACCACGGTTTTTGAACTTTTGATGTGTCGTGGCAGAGTGCAAAACTGCTCTCTTTTTACGCTCTCTCTCTCTCTCTTTTGTCACGACAGAATTGATCACGGAACATTCTGAATTAGTCATATTTACACATTAATATTCTAGCACGCGAAGCCATGTATAATTGATTGCCCCATGCTTCCAGTTGTCAGTTAATTACACAAGTGCTAGCAGACTGGTAGCGGCAGCATCAATTTCCAGTTCTGCTCAACACTGTTGCAGAGAACTCGGATATATGATGACCTCATGAGCAAACCGCGCACCATTGCACCAAGGCAAACAGGTACCTTTCAGCACAGAAGATTTGCTGTATGACATAGAGCGGTTGAACATGATCAGCAACAGCAACATGTGCCAAATGCAATTCCCCACGCACACCTAGGACTACGCTAGCTCCAAGGAGTGGGCAGACTAGACAAGAACTAAAAATTACAGAAGTGGATGCTCATCACTTCATCAGAGGGCTTGCAATGCAAAGGCGCAAGAATCCATTCTCAACTCTGATGATCATTTGGCCATACCTGTAGTGCTGCATCCTGGAATCCCTGGAACCATGTTGCAGATGCCTGGAACTCGTTTGTTTTCCTACAGTCAATGGAAAACTTTGCGTGCGTGTACAGTCTCGATCATTACATGCATGGTTAACGGGGACATGTCATCTCTTGTCAGCATCTTCACATGGCTTCATCAATCATCTACTGAATTAAGGACCTGATCCTCGTCTACCGACAACTTTCTTAAAGCTTTAGACAGCAGCGTATATCTGGTGACTACTTGCCTGTAGAGCTCATGCAGTTGCTTGACTTCCGCTGGAGTCAAGCTTTCAGTTTCAGAGTCCATGAATGGGAATCTTAATCCTGTTAAATACGAACTAAGCAATTGTGATTATGCAGCTAAAGCCAGGAAAACTAAATCTAAACCCAACCCTTAGATGGATTGAGGAACATCATAAGTTCACAAAGAAATCTAAAGGTAGCCACTTCAAATACTTTGACATAATGTTCTTATATAGCTGCTAACTAAACTGGTTCTTAGACAAGACAAGAAGTCCAGAAGGAAACTTACCATGAACGTGCAAAAAAACTAATACTTTAATTGAGGTGAAAACTTTATTCTCAAACGAACTGATCCACTAATGTTAAAAACAGACCTTCTGTATCACCAGATTCATCATTCAGTCCTGTTGTAGATGTACCCAATCCTTGTGAACTACTAGTGCTAGCAACAGATATGTGGTTACCAAGTCTTGCAGATTCCATATGTGCCTGGAACACACTTTCCTCCATGGACAGTGAGCGTCCATTAACATTCATTATAAACATCTTTGCTGAAATGAGGTTGGTGAGATAGTATTCGACTTCAGAGATAAGCTTTGTTTCTCTTCTGAAGAGCTGAATAAACTTTAGATTTGAGTGCAACTTAGGAGGATTGGCCTGCATCATTTTTTTAGGTACAGAGTCAGTTGTACTCCATATAGTAAAACTTTGAATATATTAGGGATAGGATTCCTCAAGTATCATGCACAAAGTAACACAAAGACATTGGTGACAACAGCTTTCAACTTACTAGTATCATATGCTCTCTAGATAAACTCATATTCCTTAATGAACCCAAAAAAAAAAGCTTTGGCATCAATGCGGCATATAAGAGTAATATTAACTAATAACAAACAGCAACAATCAAATTTACACCACAAGACCATTGGATCACATTAACACACCAACAGGGGCAGAGGGCTCGGTAGGGGCAAGGTGTGGCCCTCGCCATACCTCGCTCCTCCTGCCTACCACGCCCACCCCCCCCCCCCCCCCCCCCGCCCCTTCCTCCCCAGACCCCAGTCCCCCCCCCCCCCGGCGCATGGGCACGGCACGCCACCGACGCCGCACGCGCGAGAAGGAGTCGGCACCGGAGTCCGGACCAAGGAGGAAAGCAGGCCGCGCAGCCCAAGCTATTAGGCCCATTGGGCTTGTTTTGTGTAAATGGACCATGAAACACTGAAACCCTAGACCCAAATTTCCCCTTCCCCAATCCATCCACGCGGCACGGCGGCGGCGCGGCACGGCGGAAGGGCAGCGGCGCATGGCAGCGGGCCGGCAGCGCGGGGAGGCGGCGCCGCGACGTGCCGACTGCCAATGTGGGGAGGCGGCACGGCTCACGGCGGCAGGGCCGGCAGCGCTGGCACGGGGCATGGGCGCGCAGCGCTGTAGGCTGCAGCGAGGCAGCAGCCGCCCAGGCGCCCAGCTGGCACAGCCGCACAGGCAGCACGCAGCAGCCGGCAGCACGAAGATGCAGAGGTACAGGCATTAGGCATATTGAAAATTGAATTATTGATTGATTTGCTCCTACTCTCCTAGACAAAATGGACAGGAAGAGGAACCTACTCTCCTGACATTTTATTCCACTCATTGCTCTTTATCATATCAACCTCAAATATAGTATACTAATCAATCTTTACTATTTGTTACTAATCAATCTTTACTATCTGTTTTGCAGATTCTATATATGACTATCTATGCTCACTAGTTCCTATATGTGATGTATTGCTTAAGTCTAAATCTTGAGGGATTGAGGTATCTTCTAGTGTCTACTCTTCTATTTACATTTTTTGCAAATGGAGGACGAATTGTGAACTTGTGACTAGTGCTTGTTGCCATGCTTAATGTAGACTTAATGAGATAATGTTGCATCGTGCAATATCGTGCCTTGAGAATGCCTTTTTTTCCTTTACTTTTGTTCTATGCTAACTGCTGCGGTAGTCCATGGGCCATACCTATTATTTTTTCCGTCCTCCGCCACTGCACACCAAAGGTCTATACTAGTTACATTGTAAAAAATAGGCATTGTCACATTAACAAGTACCAAAATGCAATTTATCAGCAATGTTACCCAATTTAGCTGTACAGAAATAAAGGTAAAAAACCCTATGTTAACTGTGCATATGATACGAGGTGCATATAATTTATGATTGTAAAACTTGAACCATAAGTACTCAATGATCTGTCAGCATGTAATCATGTCAATCTGGATGAGAAAAATTAGAGAAAGAATAAATAGCAACAAAAGTAAGCTTACCTTGATTGTAATGTAAATAAGAATAGGAAGAAAATCATCAGCCCCTGATAGTGTTCGATCATTTGACATTGACACATTTAGCAGCAAGTTATTGATGACTTGGCAACAGCTCATAATGCAACTAAGCTTCTCTCGTGGTGATTTGAAGGAATTAATCTTTTGCAACTCTTTAACTGCAAGCTAGAATGGCATAAACATCCCAGTGAAGGTCAGAGTTAACATGGACATTGGTGTATACAGGTGGCAGTATTTCTTTCATGTCAAACAGATGCAAAATGAAAGCAGCGATGAACCAATCAGTAGGAAGAACACAGGGAAAGATTACCGCTTAAATGTTGACCCCATGCATTTTTATCATATATAATCTACATGGTGACCAAAACGCAAGCTAATGCTGGTTTTATATAAGAGATAATTCTTAGTAACCTAATACGATAATTTGCAATTTACCTTACACCGTGATCAATATACAAAGCTTTCAGAGTGCATCTAAAAATAATACTAGGGGGTATAAGTATTACTCATAAGTTCATTGTTCACAATGTTCACAAACTATTGACTATTAGTATTAAGTAACAATGTGTTGTGAACTTGTACAGGCCGCATGCAGGAACAATAAAAATCACATGGGAAGTTCTGAATATTGGGTAACAACAGGGACAATGAAAGAAGCTGGACTCAAAGGTCTGAGTCAATTATTGTCTTACCAGCCACGCTGCCTCATTGTGCAGAACCTTGGGTATGTCCAAGTGATGAGGCCTGACAAAGTGCTGCAAGAGACCAATCTTCTCCGAGATCTCCATGTCGGTCTTCACATCATCCGCAGAGGAAGCAAAGGTTCGATCGAACAATTTGGTCATGATATACTTCTCAAGCCCCTAATCGCACAGAACAATTAGTACCAACGCATTGGCGATGTCGTGGATTTCAGCGCTGAAACAAGCGCAAGGGTTAGGGCTTGACCTCGAGCGCGTGGTCGATTTCCTGATTGGTGGCATTGGCCCAAAGCGGGTGATCCCTGATGGCGGTCTCCATCTCCGCGAAGAAGGTCTGGACCCTGCCGCCGCCGTCCTCGGCGTTGGGCTCGCCCTGAGAGAGGGAAGCGAGGAAGCTGCAGTTGAATCTCAGGTCAGAATTGACGCGGGGCAAGGGCCTACGAAGAGGGGAGCTGGGGGGCGAAGCGACGGACCTCCTGATGGAGTGGAAGAGGTCGGCGGCGGCGGGGCGGCGCATGCGGCCGATGAAGTCGTAGAAGTCCAGGCGCGACGCCGGCGACGTGGGGCTCTCCATGGCGGCCGGCCGGCCGGCCGGCCGTGCGAGCGCGGCGGATCGGACTTGGAATCGAGAAGACGAGGAGAAGCACACGGCGGTTGAATCCCAATCCCACCCCGTCTCGCTCTCGCTTCGTCGTGTCTCTCTCTGCTCTATCTCTGTTGTTTAGTAATTCTTTTTTCAATTCTTCTTCGATCAAAATATAAATGACAATATAGCTTGTCACTGCGTAAATTAAAAATGGAAAACGTCAACGTCAGCTTTTGTGCAAGCATGTCAGGTCGTTTATGTTCTCTCATGAATAACATCAAACCAACAACATATGCATTTCTTACATCGTGATCATGTACACTTGATACAGAGACTACAATGATTTCCATTATCATGGGATGATAATAATGGATCCGGATGCTCTGCCTATAGGGCAAAAAATAGAGGCAAACACTGAAATGAGTCTGTTGCTACAGTGAAAACAGTGAAATATACTATGCATAGTTACTAGTCACGAATCAGTGTAGCGAGCGATCTCGCCCATTCGTTGCAAATCGGACTACTAAAAACACCTCAAAGTCATGGGTACTGTTCACCTCTGACTTTAACCCCTAAAGTCAGGGATCTCAATCCGATAATAATGCCCTCGTATTGCTATTGTTCAATCACAATTCCAATCTCAAGCGGTTCGGTGGGGCATGTGAACGGCATCGGGGACATATTCATAGTTTGATAAAGTCCTTGACATGTTCTTCCTTTCCACATAAAAGCTCCTGCTCGCTCGGGTGCGCAATTTGATATTGTTCAGGGCAAAATGAACACTTGTTACCGGAGCAGCTCTGCGGATTTTCTGATATGGGAAGATCGAAAGAAAGCTGAATAAGAATAATTCATCCATTCATGGGTGATCTGAATGTGTAGACAAGACTAGACTTTATAAGGTAGGGCTAGCTTACTTACCGATCATGGTGCATGCTTCAACGATGAAGGAGTCGTCGGAGCAGCCATCGCGTAGATCTGCGAAGAAGTATTCAACGTGTGGTGGTGCCAGCTGATCCCTCCTGTGAGCCAAGAAGCTGACATGATTCCACATGTTAGCTCTGAAAATGACGCAGGCGGCCATCAAAGGCTTGACGAGATCATACTCCGCACCCTGAATTTAATTTAATCAGTGAACATAAGTAGAGTACATATATATCATTCGATCATCAGTCGGTTCACCCTCGATCGAAGAAAGTGATGCACACACATACTTACCGGATGATTGGCATTGTAATGGTGAAGAGCGGCGCGAGCTTCCCGAATGAAATAGCCGTCGCGCACCCTGCAATTAATAGTTAATACAATGCCAATCATTCATCCGGTATAAGCTAAAGATATAGTACTCCATAAAAAACAGTTTAAGCCGGTACTATTTACTAGATCAATTTGCAGTGTAGTGTATTATACGTACTCCTCGGATGGGAGCGGACGGGTGCACACGTAATAAGGGAGGGGATCATGATGCTCATCTTCCTCTTTGATGGCCTGCGTGTAGCATCCTCCTCCATCCATCTCCTCAACTCCGCTTCATCCGAGGCATCGCCTAGCATGGCAGTGGCAGCACGAGACACGAGAGCACCCATGGATCGGACAGATTATTACTCCACTTTTTTTCGAATATAGGAATTGGACTGATTATTAGTACTAATAATAACTGAACTGATCGAGTTTCTTCGCGCAATTCTGGTGGCGTCTGATCGATCTCTTATTTTCGATCGAAGTGATCAAGTGGCGCCTTGGCTGCGTACATGTATATAAGGAGGAGAAAGAATCCGAAATGGCTACGCTCTCCGATTCGGTCCCATATCCTTTCTTTCCAATCCGATTTGATCCATGTCGTCGATGGCAGAGGAAGGGAAGACGACGTTAGTGGGCCGAGAGAAGGCCCACCAAAAGAGACGATCTAATATGGGCCTTCCCCTGTAAAATGTCATGATGGGCCATCACAGAAAGACCCGCCAGGCGCCACGTGTCCACGATGGCCGTCTCACTCCAGGTCCAATCGCCGCCGCCGCCGCCGCCGCCGCCGCCGACGGCACGCGGGCCATTTTCCTCCGTCTGTCTTCTCCGGCTGCGAGATGGATTCCGCCGCGTTGTCCTCCCGGGTTCGCTGCGCTCCGTCCAGTCCGCGCCTCGACGTTCTCGTGCTAGATAGCCGCCATGACCGACCGGGAGGCGCCGCCGCCGCGCACTCGTTCTACATCAAGGGCTTCAGCTTCGACTCGGGTCCCTTGTTCTCCAGCTTCCGATCCAGAGGGCCCCGCCCCCAGGCCAATCCTCTCGCCCAGCTGAGTTGATACTTACAGTTTGTTCTCCCTATTGTGGCATTGTAGGTGTGGAGTATGTTTAATTGCGGTGAGAGCTTGAAGCTGATGAGGTTATTCAACTTGTCAGGCCCTTGATGCACTAGATGAATCAGTTCCGTGTGCCTCGTATCGTATGCATGACTCCTGGATGGTTTATTTACCTCAAGGCCAAGTGGCCAACCCGCTAATTGATTTCCTGAAGGCGAGCAGTGTCTGAGTATTTGAATTATTATCATTCACTTAACTCTGCCTGTGACATGTATCGATTTTCAATTAGATATGCTATTTCCTCTCAAATGGCATGGCTGATTATTGAAATTACAGGTGCTATCTCTCCGTCTCTCGCATTTATACAGTTTTGATGCTAGCAAGTTAGTTATGCTGGATGCTCTCAACACTGGTGAATTCTGACTTGCAATTCCTTCAGCACTTTGAGGCATTTGTTGGGTGTTGATGCAGTCCAGGAGTGGGAAAAGGCTTATTTATTGTGAGTTACTTTTATCTGATATGTGATTTCTTTTGAAAAATACTTTTGCAGCCATGTGGATGAACGCACTACTCACTGTACTACTAAACCACATGAGTATTGCATAAATATACAAGGCAATCCCTCTTTTGTTCATTTGTTTTCATGTATTTCTATTTTGTAAAGTTTGTACAAGAATCATACCTTAATGTGATATAAATACTAGTGTTTCCATTATAATTTGTTTTTTTAATCTTAAGGACATGTTATGTTCCATTAGAATACATGCGCGTGTTCATAATTGCATCGAGTTCTTCTGTTTTTACCTGTGGGAGTCAGATCATTGGTGCTCTTTCTGCAGAATTGGTAACTAATTTCTAACAGGTTAGCTTTCTTTTTCAGTACTATGTTGCTTTCCTGAAATTTCAATACCTATTGCTTTGCTAACATGTACTTCATTACCATTTCCATTTAGTTCACTGTGCAAACTGCGAACATATGACTCCAGAATGCCAAAAATAAGTGTGGACAAACTCAGGATTTGCTTTGGCATCCTGAAACAGTGAAATATATTTTGCTAACCACAACATAATCCAGATCTGATAAATTTGATGCATGAACAGGGAGTGCACTAAATGGATAAATAAAGGAATATTTTTCATTGCACAACTTCTGTAAATATATTTGTGGGTACATTGATTCTAGTGGTGTGGACATCATAGGATTAATATGACATTGAGTTTATTGGTTCAATGTTCCCCCTTATTTTTATATAATATATTTGTGCTGGTGTTGACACATTCTCTGGGATATGTTTACATGCTTGCATGTCATCAGGTCAACTAAACTTGAAATAACCTTACTGTAATATTCCCCATATCTAGTTTATGTAGCAGGTAATATTTTAGGACCTATACTATTAAGTGGTCACTTTCATGTGACCCTAAACCAGTCAATGCAGTATCCGTGTTAGTGATTGTATCAAGTAGTTTCTACAATCAACAAACTACTGAGCAAAAGAAAATAGAAAATGGCATAGCAGCAAACAAAGTTTCGCTTTGCATAAAATGTTTTTTTTCTGTGACACCATCCCATCACAAGCGTTGCAAAACGAACAGGTAGCAAAATGTTCCACAATTACTACTGAAAATAGACGACTATCTAGAAAGGTTTTTCAGCCATCCAAAAGATTGAGCTATTCCACGATCAGTTGAAACATTCACCAACTTCCTCTTCTTCCATCTTCGTTCACCAGCAATCTTCTCCCATCATTTGTCACCTGGGCGAGCAGCTTGGCTCCCCACATTATCCTTCATCCGCTTTCCTCCAAGGTCTGCAGTAAAGCCCAAGAGTTCATCCAATAAGCAACATAATGTATCAATTCCATAGGATCAGCAGGAAATCTCTTCATAAAATAGGCATCGTTTCTAGTTTTCTGGATAGTCCATACTATTGCTGCAACCCCAACAGCAACATGTATGCATGTCTCCCTTGAATTTATAAATCCACGACCGAAATAGACGAGTCACACTGTTGAAACTGTTGGGAATCACTCCCTCTCTCTGTCAAATGCAAATCACTAATACAACACTTGTTTGTTTTGACAGACACACAAATAACAAGCAACACGAGAAGCAGTATTTTTTGGTGATGCAGCAACTCACTGCTCACATCGTTTTTTTCTTCTTTTATAGACTCAAAGTACATGCATCAGATAACTACTAGCCAACTTAGTTGGCCGAGACTTGTGCCACACTGCAACGTGCAGATGCCATGCAGCTAACCCACTAACTAATACCTATTCTTCAGCCAAGAAATCACTTCGTGGCCTTTTGACCAGGGCGGCAGTTGTACATGCACCTCTACACGTCCAAAATACATGCTTGCATGTAGCCGCTAATCACTAGTTCTACATGCTAATGCAACAGCCTTTACACATCATAGATATCGGCATGTTCGTCCGGCCGCATCGCACAGCTCTCAGCAATCACGTTTCACACGTTCTAGCTCGGAATTCCTTTGCTGCCACATACTACTACCTTGTGCAAGACCTATACAAACCACATACCACATGCAAACAAAATATAACAATGCATATGCTCTAAAGACAAGATTATTGCTAACAGAAACTACCCAAACCCCACCGCAACTTGGATGTCAAGATATTTAGCAACTGGAAACATAGGATTCAGCACATAGTATATTTTTTTCCGGGGCAGCACATAATAAGTTACAATATACAGTTTTCCATATTATTCAGTCCTTACTTGTATGGTAGCTCTCTTCTGTCAAGTCTGTTCATTTTCACTCAAATGTTGCAAAATTGATGATTGTGATGTTTTCTGTTCATCATTTGGGCTAACTACAATCACAGGTTTATATGTTTGCAGAATGGTATAAACCAAGATACTTGCTTGAATAGTTGAATACCCCCTTGAGGGAAGCAGATCAATAATAGATGCTCTTGTGTGTGCAATCAAAAATTTCGGTGGCAGGCTTAAAGATTTTAATTCAGAATGATCGAGCAGTTGGTGTCAAGCTACAAAGTAGACAAAGTGGATAAGTACACAACTAAAGGTAAACAGCAAAAATATAAGCCCTGCAAACTGTTTAAAAGCAAATTTACTTATCTTCGCCAACTTTGTGAACCAGGAACATCTTTAATTCCCTTGGAATTGGAATAGTTGCTAATTTCTCTCCGAATCATCCAAGCTTGTATCTTGTTGCTTAACCTGGATAAAATGCTATGGACATCTCCACTGAGCTTGTTGTGCTGTACAAGCTCCCAAGGTAACGGCCTATCAATAATTGGCAGATATATATGATCAATAGCTTCAAACAACACCCATCTAATTGGACCATCATTGGAATGATTATCAAGTATTCGGATGTGAAGTTCCTCCCCATTGAATCTATATGCAAAGCAAACAATCCCATGGTTAGGAGCCCCTCTATGTCTGCTTCCTCGATATACTTCATTGTTTTCTGAATTGCAGGCCAAGTAACGCTTATTGATCCACAAGGATGCCACCACTGGGCCAGACACAAGTAGGATTCTTGCGACTGCCTCACTGCTGAGGTGCTGCTGCACATAAGGGTGCATGTCGTAGCCACCGATAGGGAGGAAAATCCCCTTCATTGTCTCTACACCCCTACCAAGAGCAATGACGTTCAGCACATCCTCCACCATTGCTCCAGTGTTACGGTTCCAAATCCTTTTCTTTAAGCACTTTTCCTTCAACCAACTAATACCTGAGATCGAAAGAACCATACCCATGGAGGGTCTCAAAGGAAAGACGGTGTTGTGCTTCTATGCACATTACACTTGCAGCAAGAGCACAGGTGCCTGCAGCAGCAAAAGAATAGTGGTCAATGGATAACCAACATATATTTAATGATTTTATGATTTCCTCGCAAAAAGTATATATATTGGACAAGGAACTTGCCATCATATTGAACCACTGGAGAGCCCATAACCGCCCACCAACTCCACTCGGTTGGCAGTGGTGACTTATGCTGCCTTTGAATGGTGCGGCCAAGGGATGACTCCCATGCTACCCATAGGAGGCCCAAGAGCAATTGGTGCAAGCTTGGGTAAGCTGAAGCCTGAAACCAGCTGCCAAATCTGCAGGATTTTTTACAATTTGGTCCTTTTAAAAAACTTATTTCGTAAATAGACCCTTGGAAAAACTTATTGCAGGAATGGTCTCTTTTGGTGCGCCAGAGACACTGGCGCCACCGTCCAACATCACGGCGCCAGCACCGGTGGCGCCGTCGGGATGCCACGGTGGCACCACGCATAGCGCCGGAGCCGAGTGGCGGTATGGCGGCGCCAGGGTAGCTGACGCGCCTCCACCAAGCACGGCGCCAGTGATGCTGGCGCGCTCGTCCCGGGGTGAGGGCTCCAAGTTGCAGAGGTTCCAACAGCACCGGAGCAAGGCAAGTCATACATGTTAATTGACCATAAGGCAAGTCATACATGTTAATTGACCATATTGTACCTATTTCGCAAATGTCTCGTTTCCTATTAAATATTACATTTATTTTATAATGTCATGTGGGTTAGTTACCTATACTTGGTCATAGCTTGATCACCTTATATCATCGATAACTTGGGTATTAATATAATTAAAGGTTGGTTTAGAAAATGCTTAGCCATGCTTAGATCAACTAGCTCACTATGGGGGATCACACATGTAACTCATATCTTGGTTTAATGATGATGATATTGGACATGTACCATTATTGTATTAATTTAATTAAAATATGCCTAATGGTGGGCTGTGGCGCATGTTTTTGATAGACACACCCATGGTAATTAAGGACCGGTTCACGGGAAACCCTGAAAGAATTAGCGTACTTACCACAAGCCAGCGTGAGCAACGACTGGGTTTGTAGTGTAGTTTTTCTCTTTTCGATGTACCCAGGCTAGGGAAACATAAACCTTAAAATTGAACAAGTCGACGCTACGAAATCTTAATGCGGCTTAGTGACTTTACCACCAGAATGATGGAACATGCACATGCCTAAGAAGGCTCTGATACCACAATGTTGGAGCTAATTATTATAAACATAAACTTAGGCTATGCATGATTACCTCATTAAGCTTGTGTGGAATTTGGTGGTGCACTGACCGGTGCTTGGAGAAGTCATTAGCGTTGTCCTTAGTCATTTGTCCACGTCGGTGTTGTGGTAGTAGGCCGCCGGCAATGGGATCACCGTGTGGCAGCGGAGACAGGAACGCCATGGTGCAGTAGTAGCGATGGAATTCGCCCTTTAGTCCCCTTAGCGCATTTTTAGAATCGATAGGTCTTAGGGTTTTGGTATCTAATCTCGTACTTAGGTTGTCACCAACAACGTACTTAGGTTTGTGCTAGGGGATCAGGAGCGAGTCCATGGCATGAGCCGTGATCCAATCTATCTCGCGCAAGACCTGCACAAGAGACCGTATGTACATGGCCGGTACGATCTGGACATGGATATGGACGTAGGACTCGCCATAATACACGCGCGTAGGACTCTTTAAGCTAAATGATGGACGAAACAAAAAACTCGAAAACCTTACTTATTTTTAATTAGGCTAGTAAAATGCCCGTGCGTTGCACTGGGTAATGGCAAGGTGGATAAAGTTTGACCTTAATGATTCATCGAAGCACCTAAGTATGATCATAAGAACCAGCAACACGCACAGATATCACAAAGAAATATTTGTGTTTGGACATTTAGGGTGTGTTCGGTACCCTGTTTTTCCAACTCCACTTCCTCGTGTTCCGCGCGCACGCATTTCAAACTGCTAAACGATGTGTTTTTTGTAAAAAGTTTTTATACGAAAATTGCTTTAAAAAATCATATTAATCTATTTTTCAAAAAAAATAAATACTTAATTAATCATGTGCTAAAGAGTCTCTCTGATTTTCGTGCGGAAGGAATGAGTTCCCAACTCATCCAAACAAACCTTAGTGTGCTCTACACGTGTAGGATGTGAATGATTCTCTTGACGAATGGTCCCGATAATCATAGCAGTGGAGATACGGATGGCCGAACAACACACCTTTGTATAAAAGGCGATGATGAAATATTAGGTCATTAATTATTTTAAATTACATTTTTATGAAACTCTTATAATGTTTTGTCACCATCGATGATTGTTATAACATTACATTGATTATAATCACAATGTAAAGCTCTAACCAACTAAACCTAAACAGTGCCAGTCGGACCTAACCGTTCCTTTTTTTTCTTTTCTAGAAATCCTCTCTGAGTAAAAGTCATTAGTGTATAATTAATTAAGTTTTAATTATTATAAATTTTAAAAACAGAATTATTAGATATTTTAAAGCAAAATTTATATAAAAAGTTTGAAAAGCGTGCTAACAAAAATAATCGAGATAAAAAGAACGGAGCGATTATGTGAAGTTTCACGCTATACACATATTTGGTTTTCATGTTTTTTAAAACATATCGATCGGTTTTTCTTTTCTCAATAAAACACATATAATATTTCTATGTTTTTTAAAAAATATCGGTCGGTTTTCTTTTCCTAGAAAAAAACCAGTACCGATATGGTTAGATCGGAATCAGATCGATCCCCTTTCCCGTCCTTGGTTTCCTCCCGGGTTTGCAATACCGCCGGAGGCGCGACTCGGCGGTAAGCATGGTTACCACACAATAACCGCGGCAACCGTGACAAACCGTACGAAACTGTATAAAATTTATCGAAATTTCAAATTATTTTTTAAATTTATTTGAATTTAAGACGGTTATCATGGTTTTTCTTTTACTGTGCCGCGCCGCGCGGTTACCTGCGGTTTTGTAAACCCGGTTTCCTCTCCTTTCCTCTTCACTCCCTACTCCCTCTCGGCCGTCGGCGCCGCCCCCGACTCAACCTCACCCTCCACCCGTGCCACCTCTCTGCCTCAACCACGACGTCCGCCGCGCCGTTCCCAACTCCACCTCGCCCTTCGCCCCGGACCACCTCCCCGAGTCGACTGCATCCTCCACCGACGTCGCCCCCAACTCAACCTCACTCTTCGTACGGCGGCCGCGGTGGCGATGGCCAAGGCGGCCACGGCGATGGCCAAGGCGGCCATGGCGGTGACGGCCCCGCGGCAGCTGCGACGGACGAGGCATGCGGGCGGCGGCGAGGCTGGTGGGCGGTGGGAGACGCATGGGCGGATCCGGCGGCGGGAGGCGCGCGGGCGGTGGCGAGGCTAGTGGGCGGCGGAGGCTCGAGGGTGCGGATCCGGCGGCTTAGTTCTGGCGGCCGACTTCCGAGCCGCCACTCTATCGACTTCCGAGGATACTCCTCGCCTCTCGAAGGTTCTGCCGCCGCCTGCTTCCTCGACATCGCCACCCGTGGGAGCCGCCGCTGCGGGGAATCGCCTCCCGGTTCGTCGCCTTCGTCGATTACCTGGTTTCCTCAACACCCCGACACCCAAGAGCCTCGCCGGGGAGGGCCGCCGCCACTAGGAGCCCTCTGCCCCATCGAAGCCCTGCCGCCTCCTCGCCGAAGGCCCGAGCTTCCGCCGCTCGCCAAAGCCGTGCACTGCCGCTTGGAGCTCGACACCGCAAGCAAAAGCCACCCCCGTAAAATCAGGTTGGATCTTATCTCACCAATTGCTCCGTGTCTTGCTCGATTGCTTGTTGTAGCAATCCCGTGGAATCCTTCTTGTATTTATGGGGTTGATTTCATCCGTTCTTGAGTCCAAATCGAATCGGCATCTGTCTTTCGTGTTGAACTTGGTATCCGCCCTCCCTGCTTTTGTTCGATTTTGCTTGAAAATTCCCGGAAACCTTACTTATTTTTTAATTAGGTATATATATATATTAATTAATTAGGTATATATATGATAGTATTCTATAGGAGATCGCTTAGGGTTTGGATCGAGGGGATTTCTCTTGTATGTGTGTTTCGGGAGCAAAACTAGGGTTTAGAAATACCGACCGCTTGAGGCGTTGGAGGATGAAGAGGCGTCGACCATCGGAGAGAGTCGGCAGCGGCTGGTGGCTTCCCGTCACTGGCTGCGCCCCTCTCGGATCGGATTAGGGTTAGGGATTTTCGGGTGGAGCTGGCGGCGGCGACGAACCTCGTGTCGTGTGCCGCCCCGGCCTCCACCCCTGTTTTAATGGCACAGGGTGACGGGGGCCCGCCAGCCAATGGGCTGGGCGCCCCCGATCAGGGCGCGGGGTCAAGGCCCCCTTGTGCCGTTGGGCTCAAGGGGAGGGAGATCTATCTAACATTCTCCCCCTTGATCTCACTATTTCTTTTAGCCTTTTTCTATTCCATCACAGATTTGCACATAGAGCATGTTTCATCGTCACGGTCAATCACCGATGGATTCGACAGCCACTATACATAACTCTATTCAGAAACAGATACTTTAACTTTTGGGCCCTATAGTCCAGGATTTATAAGGCTTCCCTTAAACCCATGCCGGCTACATGTTCCTTAAACACGTTGGGTGGTAGACCTTTCGTGAGCGGATCCGCGAGCATTCTTTCTGTTCTAATGTGCTCGAGACTGATTGTTTGATCCCGGACTTTGTCCTTCACAACATAGTACTTTATGTCAATGTGTTTGGCAGCACCACTTGACTGATTGTTGTGAGGGTACATTACTGCGGGTTCGTTATCGCAGTATAACTTTAGTGGTTTCTCAATACTGTCAACCACCTTTAAACCGGGTAAGAACTTCTTTAGCCAGTTCACCTACCCCGTGGCCTCATAGCATGCTATAAACTCGGCATACATCGTAGACCCTGCAGTGATAGTCTGTTTTGAGCTTTTCCATGAAATAGCTCCTCCTGCAAGGGTGAACACGTATCCCGATGTTGACTTTGTATTATCTTTTGCAAAATCAGAATCAGAATACCCCACTATCTGGAGTGACTCTGATCTTTTGTAAAACAGCATGAGGCCTTTTGTACCTTGTAAATAACGCAAAACTTTCTTTACTAATTTCCAGTGCTCTGGGCCTGGATTACTCTGAAATCTGCCAAGTAACCCGACGACAAATGCCAAATCAAGGCGTGTGCACACTTGCGCATGCTGTAGGCTTCCCACAGCTGACGCATATGGCTTTGTTTTCATTTCGTTGAGCTCGTACTGATTTCTGAGACATTGCCATGTCCCATACTTTTCTCCTTTGACTATAGGAGTAGGTGTAGCACTGCATCTGTACATGTTGAATTTCTTCAGCACCTTTTCTATATATGCCTTTTGAGAAAGTCCCAATGCATACTTCGTTCTATCTCGGTGAATCTCTATACCCAAAACATATGAAGCCTCACCGAGGTCTTTCATGTCAAAGTTTGAGGACAAGAATTTCTTTGTTTCTTGCAATAGACTGACATCACTACTAGCTAGTAGAATGTCATCTACATACAGAATTAGGAAAATGAATCTCCCATTCCTAAACTTTGTATAAATACAGTTGTCCTCAACATTCTCTTGAAAACCAAATTTCTTTATTGTCCCATCAAACTTCAAGTACCACTGTCTCGAAGCTTGCTTTAATCCATAAATGGATCTTTTTAGACGACATCCCATATTATCGTTTTCTTTCACAACAAAACCTTTCGGTTGTGCCATGTATACTTTTTCCTCCAAATCTCCATTTAGAAATGCTGTTTTTACATCCATCTGATGTAATTCTAAATCATAATGTGCCACCAGTGCCATTATAATTCTAAAGGAATCTTTACAAGAGACTGGAGAAAATGTCTCATTGTAATCAATCCCTTCTCTTTGCGTGAAACCTTTTGCCACAAGTCGCGCCTTAAACTTTTCTATATTCCCTCTGGAGTCATATTTAGTTTTGTAGACCCATTTACAGCCTACTGTTTTGGCTCCTTTAGGAATTTTTTCCAAAACCCAAACATCGTTTAGTTTCATTGATTTCATTTCATCTTTCATGGCTTCCAACCATTCAGATGAGCGAGCGCTTCTCATGGCCTCTTCATATGAGGTGGGATCATCCTGCATATGCGACTCTTCTATATTATAAACTTCATAGTCATCACGGATAGCTGATCTTCTGACTCTGTCAGACCTTCTAGGGGCCTCCTGTTCTGGCACATTATCTGTTTGAGGCTGTTGCAGCTCCTCCTCTGGTGTGGCAGCGATTTTTGTTGAATCCTGTAGAACAGGTTCCTCACTTTCATTCATTGTTGCCACAGGAGAGGTAACAACAGGTGTTAGTACCGCAACGTCATGCATTGCAGGCACAACATCAGCAGGTAGAGAGAAGAAAGGGTCTTGAATTGACGGAGCGGGTACAGACACCCGCCTCTCCTCAAGATCAATCTCTCGAACTACCGAGCTCCCCTTAATTACTTCGTCTTCCAAGAAGACGGCGTGTCTCGTTTCTACAAACTTTGTATAACTGTTTGGACAGTAGAAACGATAACCCTTTGATCTTTCAGGATAGCCAATAAAATGGCAGCTCACTGTTTTGGGATCCAACTTGCCAAGGTTTGGGTTGAATACTTTAGTCTCCGCAGGACTCCCCCACACACGGAGGTGAGCTAGCGAGGGTACTCTTCCTGTCCATAGCTCATACGGTGTTTTAGGCACCGATTTGCTTGGAACTCTGTTGAGGATATAAATGGCGGTTTTTAACGCCTCCATCCATAAACCCAATGGTAGGGTGGAATAGCTTATCATGCTACGCACCATATCCATAAGGGTACGGTTACGCCTTTCAGCTACCCCATTCTGTTGAGGTTCGCCCGGTGTTGAATATTGGGCTACTATACCATTTTCTAGTAAGAACCTTGCAAAAGGTCCGGGGACTTGCCCATAAGGCGTATGCCGACCGTAGTACTCCCCCCCACGATCAGATCTTACTACTTTAATTTTTATATCATGCTGATTTTCAACTTCAGCTTTGAATATCTTAAATTTATCCAATGCTTCTGATCTTTCTTTAATTGGATAAATATAACCATATCGGGAGTAATCATCTGTGAATGTTATGAATGAGTCATAGTCATCCACACTTTTCATAGGAAATGGACCACAAATATCTGTATGAATGATCTCTAATATTCCTGTGCTTCGTTTTGCACCCTTTTTGATGCTCTTTACAAATTTTTCTTTAATGCATTCTACGCATTGTTGTAAGTCTGAGAACTCCAATGGAGGAAGAATATCATTCTTAACTAGTCTCTCAATTCTTCCCCTCGAAATATGGCCTAAACGACAGTGCCATAATTTCGATGAGATATCAGGAGTTCGCTTTCTTTTCTTGTTTTCTTTTGTCAACGAGGACACAACATTCACATTCTCAGAAAGAGATAGCAAATAAAGCTCATCTTGCAACACAGCAAGACCAATACATGCATTATTATACCATAGTTCGCATTTGCCATTTCCAAAACGGCAATCATATCCATCAAAATCCAATTTGGATACACTTATTAAATTTCTTTGTAAAGAAGGAACATAAAAAACATCTCGAAGTAAAAGTGTGAAGCCATTCGGGAGCTCTAAAGGAAGGTCGCCAATAGCTTCAACTTTTTCTTCAACTCCATTTGCAACTTTAATGGATCTTTCGCTTCTTTGCGTAGTCCTCGTCGAACGGAATGCCTTTAAACAATTATAAGCATGAATAGTTGCTCCAGAATCAACCCACCATGTGGATCTAGAATAACCAACATAATGAGATTCATTTACAAATGAAATAATGTTCTCACCTTTCTTTACCATGATTATTTTCAGGAAGTCAGGACAATCTTTCTTGTAATGTCCTGTCTTCTTGCAGTGTAGACACTGATCCTTTTCAACAGTAAACTGTTGTTGCTGAGGTAGATGCTGAGGCTGTTTTGCTTTTGAGGAGGGTGTCTTGTAGTTGTTTTTCTTGTTATCTTTAACATAGTTAATTGAGCCACCATTGGCCTCCTTGATTCTTTCCTCTTGTTGCACACAATTAGCGATGAGCTTTTCAAAATTCCATTTCTCTGGACTTATATTGTAGTTGACAACAAAGTTGTCAAAAAGCTTTGGCAATGAGGCCATAACCAGATGGACCAGAAAGTCATCTGTAATGCCCAAATCCATTGGCTTCAACTTGGAAGCCATGTTGCTCATCCTAAGAATGTGATCTCTGACACCACCTCCATGGTACCTTTCTGTCACAAGCTGCTTTATCAGTTGTGTGGCATAAGTCTTTGAAGAACCAGTAAACTGGCTCTTTATTCTTTCGAGGTACTCTGAGACGGCGTCACACTCTGGGATTGAGCCCAATATGGTTGGCTCAATCGTGTTCTTTACCATAGCCAAACATTTCTTGTTGGCTAGGGACCATTTCGTATGCTCAACGTCATACGACATGATGAGGGGAGCATTGTCCCTCTCTCTCTTTTGCCAGTCAGCATCTGACTCGTTTTCACCTCTGACAAGTGCAGCAGGTGCTATAGGACGTGGGGTGGTCAACACCCAGTCCACCTCTCCCAAGATGAAAGCAAGGTCGAGTTTTCTTTTCCATTCTCCGTAGTTATCTCCCTTCAGGGTCGGAATATCTTTAATGCAACCCATCAAGGAGTAGCCACCTGAAGTAATCATGTACAGTGAGAACAAAATTAATATTAAAAATATTATGTATTAAGTCTACATCACCGTTGGGCAGAAAATAGACATAACACATAGAGCCATAGCTATGACATTGCAATTATCAACGTTGGTCAGAAAATTACAACATCATAACACAGAATTAATGTTCCTAAAATTAAATTCTCCCGTTGGTTCGAAATTAATTTTAGAAACACTAATTTTATCAATTTCATCTATTTGCAGCGGAAAACTCTATTAAAATTCACATGAACAGTAGCAAAATTCTATAATTTTACTCTCGGTGAAAATTCTCCCGTTGGTTCAAATTTAAACAGAGGTAAAACATGCAAAAACAATTAAAATTCTATTGAAATTTGCATGAAAAGTGACAAAATTTTAAAAAAAATTCTTTTCTCTATTTTCGGCCGAGGGGCACAAATTAAACTTATTTAAATTTGGCCCAAAAACGGCCTATTTAAAATTCGGCCAAGGGACCCAATTCAGACTTTTCCTCGGCCCTTTGCCGATCGGCCCACGGCCTTTTGACACGCGCGAGCGCCCCTCCCCTCCCCCAGGCCGCAACCTGGGCCTGGGCCGGGAAAGCAGCCCCCGCCGAGCGCCCTCTTGGGCCAAATTTGGCCCGGCCGACTACGGCCGTCCGATCGCTAGGGTTTTGATCGGACGGCCGAGCGGGGAGATCGGGCGATCAAAACCCGACCCCCAGCCGCCAGCCGCCGAAAAACCCTAGCCCCCTTCTCTTTCGCGCGTGTGCGGCCGAGCGAGCGGAGCGGCGTCGCCGTCGTCGGCGGTCTTCGCGCCGCTGTGCCATGGCCGGAGCCCTCGTGCCGCCGGCCCCTCTGTTCTCTTCTCCCCCCACCGTCTCGGAGAGCGGCGATGGAGATGGCGGCACCGCTGCGGGCCCCCTCGCCGGCACGCGCGTGCACCCGCGGGTGCGTGCACGGCCGTCGAGGGGCTCCTTGGCGGTGCCCTTTGCCCTCCCCCTTTGGCCGGCGACGGCCGGCGATAAGGTAGGGTTTCGGATTTCTTTTCGATCCGTTCGGATCGTTTCTTTTCTTTCTTTTTTCTTTGAATTTCTATCTCCGAACTCGATCTAAACGCTAGGTTGCTCTGATACCATTGATAGTATTCTATAGGAGATCGCCTAGGGTTTGGATCGAGGGGATTTCTCTTGTATGTGTGTTTCGGGAGCAAAACTAGGGTTTAGAAATACCGACCGCTTGAGGCGTTGGAGGATGAAGAGGCGCCGGCCATCGGAGAGAGTCGGCGGCGGCTGGTGGCTTCCCGTCACTGGCTGCGCCCCTCTCGGATCGGATTAGGGTTAGGGATTTTCGGGTGGAGCTGGCGGCGGCGACGAACCTCGTGTCATGTGTCGACCCGGCCTCCATCCCTGTTTTTATGGCGCAGGGTGACGGGGGCCCGCCAGCCAATGGGCTGGGCGCCCCCGATCAGGGCGCGGGGTCAAGGCCCCCTTGTGCCGTTGGGCTCAAGGGGAGGGAGATCTATCTAACAATATATAGATAGATAGGCCTCTCCTTGTCTTGTTCGTGGACTAAAGGTAAACAAGGGTTCGTCGGCAGAGTGTGGTGACTAAAGGTAAATAACAGATCTGAGTTTCCTATCGGTTCTGGGTGACGCCGGGTGCGGGTCTCTGGGTGGCGGGGGAGGGGCGGATGGAGACCTGGGTGAGGTAGTGCCGGCGTCTTGCTGGAGTTGCTGCCTCGCTGGTTGTGTCTGTAAGGATTGCAAGGAGTGGGATCGAACCACTAGACAAGTGAATCTTCTATTCCTACCTTTTAAGCCACAGACTCAACCAAACCACATTTAGGTTCATTCATACCTTTGTTTTCGCGGATAAACACCAACCAAATGTTGCAGCTGTCGATTGTTGCCGCTAAACCCGCCTGGTACCTCCTTTGGTCTGTACTCTGTAGTCTGTAGTCTGTAGTCTGTACCCACCCAGGTACCACCAATTGAGCATTCGTTTGGCCGCCAATCCACATGGATTAAGCTAGTATGAATAAGCTCGTTTCTTAGCTCAACTATGCATGGAGTGCTACCCTGAATTAGCAACTAACTGTTTCACCCTCACCTATTAATGTGGACATTCATAGCATTCACTCATCTCCAAATGAAACTACACTTGATATAGCTGGTCCAATTACAAGGAGTAGAGCTAAACAATTGGAGAAGAAAATTCATTCTCAGGTGAACGCTAACCTTATGCTTAATAGTCAGATTACATTGAATGAACCTAAGCTTTTGAGTACTTGTTTCAATGTTCTTAGGAATGATGGAGTGCACGAACAAGCATGGGATGATGATGGATTCTGCCCGCCAAATATATGCAAGGAACCTGGACGAGCATGAGAGAGGAAAGGCCATTCAGCTACCATGAATATCAGCCGTTGAAGTGCAAGCAAATAATTCAGGAGTTAGGAATGCATGCAACCAACAACTGGGTTGCTGTCCACACACGCTCCAGCATGCATGCAGAGAATACCAACCAGCCCGGCGTCCCACTAGGCTTGGTTATTAATAAAAGTAGTGCTGCAACTTCGCACTACATTTCTCAATTATTTTCCACCAAACTGAAACTCCACTAGTGCTATATATCCCTGTAATGGAGGACGTGAACAGTAACTCGTGATTGCAATTTCAGAAATACCAACTGTTGGAATTCTTGTTTCAGCGTGAGTCTTGAGAGGCTTGCAAACTTGTTCTTTCGATTCCTGAGGGAGTTGTAGAACGCCGAACTGCGGTTCACCCAGTTTGTGCCTTCACGTCTATACGGCATGATTGCGTGGACTATTCGTCGGTACGTGGAAGGGTGATTGTCTCGGTAGTTCGTCGCGTGGACAGCCTCGCGGTGCATTGCCTCTTCACCAGGTCACGCAACGACAATTTATCAAGTTCGTAGATCCTACAAGAAGATCGGGCCACAACAACTTGCTACACGTGCTGCATAGACGTGTGCATATCATCTGGTATCAGAGCCTCCGTTTCCTTAGTAGGATTGTTCTTGTTTTTGGTAGGATAGAGTTTAAATACCTACTGTCCACTGATAGCCAAAAAGAAAACCTACAGCCCAAATTCATACGTGCTACTGATTTTGTAGTTTGCTTTATCGAGTTTTAATCCTTTAAGATTTGTCTAGTTGCTGAATTTTCTTTTCCACATCTTTCTAGTTGTTATCTTTGTTCTAATCATTAAATTGCTTGCTGCATGTACCCAACCATCCCACCCTTGATCTGATCGTCCTTGCTTGCTGCATATATATATATATATATATATATATATATATAAACCCACCCGTCCCACCCTTGTTTTCTTCCCACCACATATTCCCCAACCGAGTTTCTTGTTTTTTGTGCTGCGCGATCCATCTTAGTGATCCTTATGAGCCCCTTTAGTTGCAAGTTGTGCTGCGTTTGTCACAAAAGTTAATAGAAAAGTGGTCTATGGGTCAAAAGAAGGACTGAAAACAACGAGTTCTTGTTCAAAAAAAAAACAACAACAAAAAAGGAAAGAAAAAAAATAAAAGAGAATTGTGTCCAGCACACCAAAAGGGGTTTGGGCAGCAACAAGTTACGGTTGGTGCATATTTGTGTTCATCTATCCACTTCCTACATCTTGTTCCTTTCTTTGTGCATCTTTTCCTTTATATTCAGCAACTTAGACTTGTGTTCTTGGATTATTATTCGGTTTTGCATCACTACATTTCAGTGCATTCCACTTACATATTACCCCACCAAGCTCCACTTAAAAGCACCGTGAGTTGTTGCACCGTCGTCGCTGTTACAATCACTCTTCCACTACAGATTGCAGCCACGGTTCTTGCTCTTTTCAGGGAGAGAAAGAACTTGTTTTGTAAGTGGTGAGGGAGTGATTCCACATATATTCCACATATATATTGTCCTATTTTTTTCCCCTCTACTAATATGGCAGGACGTGGAGATGGTGCCGCTGTTTCGGTGGAGGAATTTCAGGAGTTGCGTACACAAATGAATGATTTGGTGCAGCAGCTCCAAACTCTCCAATTGAACATGCCACGTGGAGAACCGCCACCAAATGTGGATGATGGCATTGAGGAGGAGGATGAGGCAGGGAGTCGTCCCGCTGGCCGTGGACGTGGTGGACGCGGTCGTGGTTTTGCTAATTTTGGTCGTGCTCGGCGCGTTCCTATTGGAGGTGGAGGAGATTATGCTGGTGATGATGATATGTTGTCCGACATGGATGATCATCGACATGGTGGCCATCATGGTTATCATGACTGCCATCGTCGTCGTAATGATGATGGTTTAAAAAACGTGAAAGTGTCTATTCCCCCTTTCAGCGGACAGGAGCATGCTGATGCTTATTTTGAATGGGAGACCAAGGTGGAACAAATATTTGATTTGTATGAATACCCTGCTGAAATGAAGGCAAAGCTTGCAGCCATTGAGTTTAAAGGCTATGCCATAACTTGGTGGAATCAGGTCCGTACTGAATATCAGAGAGTTGGGCATGTTCATATGACTTGGGACGACATGAAGAGGGAAATGCGACGTCGTTTTGTTCCTGCATATTACTCTCGTGATCTACATTTGAAGCTGAAACGTCTTGTGCAAGGTACTCGTACTGTTGATGAATATTTTCAAGAATTGGAAATGTGTTTACTTCGTACAGGGATAACTGAAGATGAGGAATCCACAATGGCTCGATTTTTGGTTGGCCTCAATAAACCCATTGCTGATAAAGTGGATATGACAAATTACACGTCTCACCGAGTTGGTTCATTTTGCAAAGAGGGCTGAAAGGCAAATTGCTACGTCTTACAAATACAATGCTTCATGGCGCCATTCCCAACAACAAGGGGATGTCACGCCTCCAATCCAACAGCAAGGATCTGCAACGCCCAAATCCTCATCTCGTGGAGCACATCGATCTATTCCAACTTCTTCCAAACAATTGGATGTGAAAGGTAAAGCTGTGAGTTTAAGTCAGCAACCTTCTTCTACTGCAGCCACCCAACGCAAGACAAGCACGATTGAGTGTTTTAAGTGTGGTGGTCATGGGCATAAGCAAGCTGAATGTCCCAATCGTCGTACTATTATTGCACTTGCTGATGGTTCTTATGATTCACAAAGTGAGGAGGAGGACGAGTTTAACACTGTATTTGCCGATCTTAATCTTGACACTTGTGAGTATTCAGCAGAGGATGGTACATTTGAGCTGGGATTGAATTGTTTGGCCATTCAGCCTATTTCACACATTGCTCACGATGACATAGCACAAGCTGTTATTCCTCTGAATCCAAAGGAGATCATAAGTGCTGATTTTGATGAGTTGCTTGCTGATTTTCCTGATTCCGTGCCTTCTACTCTGCATACACCAGCTCCTTCTTTGGTGGTTCGGCAAGTTCTTTCCACTCAATTTGTTGCTGCTGAACAAGGACAACGCCATAATTTGTTTCAATCCAGATGCAAAGTGAAAGGACAAGTGTGCCGTTTCATCATATATGGTGGGAGCTGCAACAATATTGTTAGTGCTTTGCTTGTTGAGAAGCTTGGTTTACAGATACGTTGCCATCCACATCCGTATCACATGCAATGGCTGAATAATTCTGGGACAGTGAAGGTTTCAGCTATGGTCCACTTGTCATTCTCCATTGGTGACTATCATGGAGAGGTTGATTGTGATATTGTACCCATGCAAGCCTGCCATTTACTACTGGGTCGTCCATGGCAATTTGATGTGGATTCGGTGCACTTTGGACGGTCTAACAAATATACTTTCATTCACAAAGACAAGAAGGTGGTCCTTGTTCCATTATCTCCAGAAGACATACATTCTTCTGATGTTGCTCGCATGAAAAGAGAAGAATCTGAGAAAACAAAATTGAGTGAGGCCCCCAACACTAGTAAGGGAGAGACTCCTACCCCATCCAGCCACATAAAGCCTCATTCCACTTCAAAACAGCCACGCCAAACTGAGTGCTTATTTGTGAGCAGGAGCGATTTGAGAGAAGTGAAGAACACCACAGCCCCATTCTTTGTGTTCCTGCACAAGGAGGTCCTATTGTCCATTAACGATTTACCTTCATCGCTGCCAAGTGTTGTTCTTGATTTATTACAGGACTTTGAGGATGTTTTTCCTGATGAGGTGCCAGCTGGTCTTCCTCCTCTACGTGGAATTGAACACCAAATCGACTTAGTACCTGGTGCCTCCCTCCCAAATCGGCCAGCGTACCGTGCCAATCCTGAAGAAACAAAAGAGATCCAGCGACAGGTAATTGAGTTGTTGAACAAAGGGTATGTGCGTGAATCTCTATCACCTTGTGCTGTTCCAGTGCTTTTGGTCCCTAAGAAAGATGGATCTTGGCGCATGTGTGTCGATTGCCGTGCTATCAATGCTATAACTGTTAGATATCGACATCCCATTCCTAGGCTTGATGATATGTTAGATGAATTGAGTGGAGCTACTATTTTTACAAAGATTGATTTGCGTAGTGGCTACCATCAAATTCGCATAAAAATTGGTGATGAATGGAAAACAGCATTTAAGACTAAATTTGGCTTATATGAATGGCTTGTGATGTCCTTTGGTTTGACCAATGCTCCTTCAACTTTTATGCGTTTAATGAATCATGTTTTAAGAGCTTTCATTAGCAAATTCGTGGTTGTATATTTTGATGATATCTTGATCTATAGTAAATCATTTGATGAGCATCTTGATCATATCCGTGCAGTCCTTGCTGTTTTGCGAGCAGAGAAATTGTATGGAAATATTTCTAAGTGCACCTTTTGCACAGATCGTGTTGTTTTCCTTGGTTTTGTTGTGATTGCAGATGGCATCCAGGTAGATGAAGAGAAGGTTAAAGCGATCAAGGATTGGCCTACTCCTAAAACCGTGAGCCAAGTTCGAAGTTTCCATGGTCTTGCAGGGTTCTACCGGCGCTTTGTTAAAGATTTCAGCACAATCGCTGCACCACTTAACAATTTGACAAAGAAGGATGTTCCATTCAAGTGGGGTGATGAACAAGAAAAAGCCTTCGAAGAGTTGAAAAGAAAGCTTTGTGCAACACCGTTGTTACAACTACCAGACTTTGGTAAGACTTTTGAGATCGAATGTGATGCAAGCGGTATTGGCATTGGAGGTGTGCTACTTCAAGCAGGTAAACCTGTTGCCAATTTTTCTAAAAAACTAAATGGTCCACATCTGAATTACTCGGTTTATGACAAAGAGCTTTATGCCTTAGTTCGCGTTTTGGAAGTTTGGCAACATTACTTGTTACCTAAAGAATTTGTAATTCATTCTGATCATGAAGCTTTGAAATATCTTAAAAGCCAAGGCAAGCTGAACCGTCGACATGCTCAATGGATTGAGTTCATTGAAACGTTTCCCTATGTTGTCAAACATAAGCGTGGTAAAGATAACATTGTTGTCGATGCCTTGTCTAGAAGATGTGCATTGATTACACAACTAGATACAAAAGTGCTTGGTTTGGAATCCATTAAAACACTTTATGCTGTTGATGCTGATTTTAACGAACCTTTCTCTCGTTGCATTGATGGAAAAGGTTGGGATAAATATTATGTGCATGATGGCTTCTTGTTTCAGACTAACAAAATATGCATTCCAGCTTGTTCGATTCGTCAAGTTCTTTTGCAGGAAGCACATGCAGGTGGACTGGCTGGTCATTTTGGTGTCAAAAAGACATTGGAAATGCTCTCTGATCATTTCTTTTGGCCACATATGCGACGTGATGTCCAGCGGCACGTTGGGTGCTGCATCGTTTGCTTGAAAGCTAAGTCCCGCCTCAATCCCCATGGTTTATATACTCCATTACCTATTCCACATGTACCTTGGGAAGATATATCTATGGACTTTGTTCTGGGGTTACCTCGGTCTCAGAGGGGGAGGGATTCTATTTTTGTTGTTGTAGATTGCTTTTCTAAAATGGCACATTTTATCCCATGTCATAAGAGCGATGATGCTTCACACGTTGCTGACTTGTTTTTCAGGGAGATCGTTCGTTTACATGGAGTTCCAAAGACTATTGTTTCAGACCAGGATACAAAATTTCTCAGCTACTTTTGGAAGACATTGTGGGCTAAGCTTGGCACAAAGTTATTATTTTCAACCACTTGTCATCCACAAACGGATGGGCAAACAGAAGTTGTCAACCGTACCTTGTCAACCATGTTGCGTGCTGTGTTGCAAAAGAATTTGAAGCTCTGGGAAGACTGCCTTCCACATGTTGAATTTGCTTATAACAGGGCAGTCCATTCTACAACAAACTCTTGTCCATTTGAAATTGTTTATGGGTTTAAACCGCATACTCCCATGGATCTTTTGCCTTTACCATTATAGGAACAAGTTAACTTGGATGCCACGAAAAGATCGGACTTTTTCAAGCGGTTACATGCGGAGACAAGAAAGAATATTGAGAAGAAATCAGCACAATATGCAAAGCAAGCAAACAAAGGTAAGAAGAAGGTTACATTTCAGCCCGGCGATCTTGTATGGTTGCATCTACGCAAGGATCGCTTTCCCCAACAGCGTAAGAGTAAGTTATCTCCTAGGGGTGATGGTCCGTTCAAGGTTCTCCAACAAATAAATGATAATGCTTATAAACTTGAGCTGCCACCTGAATATTCCAATGTGAGTACCACATTCAATGTCAAAGACTTGCTTCCATTTGCTGGTGCGCCTGAGTCGAGGACGACTCCTTCTCAAGAGGGAGAGGCTAATGAGGACATTCCTAGCATTCACTCATCTCCAAATGAAACTACACTTGATATAGCTGGTCCAATTACAAGGAGTAGAGCTAAACAATTGGAGAAGGAAATTCATTCTCAGGTGAACGCTAACCTTATGCTTAATAGTCAGATTACATTGAATGAACCTAAGCTTTTGAGTACTTGTTTCAATAAGAATGATGGAGTGCACGAACAAGCATGGGATGATGATGGATTCTGCCCGCCAAATATATGCAAGGAACCTGGACGAGCATGAGAGAGGAAAGGCCATTCAGCTACCATGAATATCAGCTGTTGAAGTGCAAGCAAATAATTCAGGAGTTAGGAATGCATGCAACCAACAACTGGGTTGCTGTCCACACACGCTCCAGCATACATGCAGAGAATACCAACCAGCCCGGCGTCCCACTAGGCTTGGTTATTAATAAAAGTAGTGCTGCAACTTCCCGCTACATTTCTCAATTATTTTCCACCAAACTAAAACTCCACTAGTGCTATATATCCCTGTAATGGAGGACGTGAACAGTAACTCGTGATTGCAATTTCAGAAATACCAACTGTTGGAATTCTTGTTTCAGCGTGAGTCTTGAGAGGCTTGCAAACTTGTTCTTTCGATTCCTGAGGGAGTTGTAGAACGCCGAACTGCGGTTCACCCAGTTTGTGCCTTCACGTCTATACGGCGTGATTGCGTGGACTGTTCGTCGGTACGTGGAAGCGTGATTGTCTCGGTAGTTCGTCGCGTGGATAGCCTCGTGGTGCATTGCCTCTTCACCAGGTCACGCAACGACAATTTATCAAGTTCGTAGATCCTACAAGAAGATCGGGCCACAACAACTTGCTACACGTGCTGCATAGACGTGTGCATATCACCTATCCAAGTTTATTTTGTACACAGCTAGCCTATTATTTATTACTTATGTTTTGTCCAACCGTATGTATGTAAGAAACAGGCACAACTTGGACCCTCTGAAAGAAAGGTGTTTATTGGGTCAAGCAAGCACCATCAACCTTGACATAAAGCCACCCATATCGATCCACTAGCGTCTCTTTTGTTACTATATATAAGCTCTGATGCATTGGATTTACAATTAATGTTGCTAGATTTACTGTTTGTGACCCCCACACTTTTGATTTTGCTTCAGTTAGCGGAACGACGTGGAAAAGTTAAGAGGGCGGCTGCTACTCATCTCACAAGAAGCTCCAATACTAAATATTTTGCTTCAGTCATGGAAAACAACCGGATAGCTAAGAAGAGGAAGGGTGTTATTAATCTCATAAGAAGCTCCAAGAATATAGCACCAGGAGTAGAGACAAGTAATAAGTCATTGACCTCAAGTTCACTTGTTTTCCTCTTTTCTGCATATCTTCTTGTACATGCAGCTATATTTGACGATTAACAGCTGTGTTCTATTGTGTTTTAACTAGGTCACTTATGTTTGGGCTCTAATCAAGATAATCTCAAGCATGGAGCTGCACCAAATTTGTCTAAAAGTGTTGTTTCACTTGCTTTGTATAATGGTGAGTATGCTGCTATAGTTATACACATTGCCTAATTTATAATTTAACAACAATATGCCCCCAGTTATAAATGGTTTAACTTGCCGTCGTGTGTAGGAAAAACACTGTTATGTGCATGCTCGGGCATTGCTATTCAATGCCAGGGGTCTGGTACAATTTTCCTTACTTCGGCTCGTTTAGTTAGAGCTATATATGATACGGAACAAGTCTATCATGACTTGAAGGTTGGTGCTGCTAATAATCCTTTACTACTTTTTGCTTATTTGCTTAGGATATTTTGTGACCCCTTTCTTGATTTTTCGATATAGATTGAAGTGCGCCTTGAAGGCAATGAAGTGTGCATTGGTTTTTTGGCAAAATATAATTTAGACCTGAACTTTGCTGTTGTCTACACCATGGAATCTCTTGATGTTCATGTTGCACTTGTAAAATGTTTGAATGGAAGTTCTCCCCCAATTAAGGCCGTAGCTTTCGGGCGTGGTGAATCTGGTGAATTAATAATGGACAGAAGTGTGATAGTGGCTGGTTTTGGTTATCCAAGCAGATCTGAAGATAGCAAAGAGCTTATGTTGTCCAGCCTTGAAATCTCCAAGGTACACTTGCAGTAATACAAGCACTTAATCTTTTTCTGTTACTATATGCACTAAACTTTATCTCAGAGCCTGTAAAGATGATCATTTTTCTATGTGACTCATGTTGAATATCAGTTCGTTTTGTTCAAATGTAACCCTTGTTGCCCGTCACTTTATATTTGTGTTAGGCCTGGGAAGGTGGACCTCTTTTTGATTTTGATGGGAACTTTCTTGGCATGAACATTTTTCGGTTATGGAAAAAATCAATGTTCTATCATGGGGCACAATTCTCAATCAATTGGAGCATTATTTGCCGTCCCTGCAGAACAGGATTGTTGAACGGTATGTCTGCAGTCTGCCTTGTACTCTTTTAACCCTTAATAACTTGGTTCTTAGCCACATATACCAAGACAGTTGATGTACATTTGTATGTATTACAGTCAAAAAGCGCAAAACACGCTCCCTTCCTCCTTTAGGGCTTAAGGGCGAGGCGCACAATCACCCACTCTAGAGGAAAGACACGGCAAGGAAGAAAATAAAGGGATGAGCAAGGTTGTAGGCTTAGGCTTTAGCTTCTTCTTGTGCCACCTTCCACATTAGCGACGCTGCTGCTTTGCCTTCCCAGCAAGCATCATGAGCTTGATCTGGCCAGGTTACAGGGAAGGGAGAGGGGGGCATGCATGCCTGGTTGTCATAATCATGTCGAGGGCATGGCAGACGAGGGGCAATGTGCGCCGCGCAATGAGAGGAGTCGTGTTGCTGCTGAACATAGGATGATATGCACCCTGGTCTTAGTTTTTGAGGAAGCAATGGGAGGAGAGATGGGGTTTTGTGGGCTTTTTCGGTTGATTGAGATGTAGGAATAGTAGGCTAGTTCATGTATTGGACACCTAAGATGATTTCAGGCCATTGTGCCTTCACTTAAACCGAACACAGTTTTTGCTTTACAGATTAGTCATATTTCTTTTCCATGTTGGGGCTACTATTTGTCTTTATTTAAAGGAATGTGTACATTACATGAGATTATGATGTTCCCCAGTGCTGGTGATCTTTTGACATTTGCTCAACTCTTTTGTTTTCTTGAAATGTTTATGATTATATCCGCACTATGGATCTTTTTTTTTGTTTTTTTGTTGTTGCTTGCCTACAATGCTACTCATGTAGGTTTTGGCACTGTTTTTCATATTAATGCACTGGTATGATCTGTTTCTCCTGGGTTGATGTTTTCCTGCAGGGCTGGGAAGATGGATATCTTTGAGCTACCAAACTTTAATCCAGATGGTGAGCGCACTGCCACACCTTATGACCACTAAACATGCAAATTGTCGTTATTTGTAATGGTATCTGTTTTTAAGGTTCTTATTGGTGGTGTGAGATTAGCTTTTTACATTTGAACATTCTAATTTTGTATGAACTTATCATATTTGGTATTATTGTATTTCATTGCTGATCATTTGTTCCTTGTGCAGCACCAAGACAAAGATATAGGAATGACTATCTAACCAAAATGAATTATCCCAAGCCACCAGTAAACATGTTATATGGTGAGTTGATGCTATTGTACCAGTAAACACCTTTTCACAGTTCTGCTTTTATCACTGACTATTCTACCAGGTACCTTGTACCAGATGGCATGATTTTGGCTAATTCTTTTGAAGAGACTTTTGGCCATCTATATGATCAAGGTACCTGGTGTGAATTCAGAGAAAGATTTCCTTCAAACATTCGTCATATTGTTGTTGCACTTGCTTCATTGAGTGGTGATTTTACACTAATTAATGTTTTATTGATTGTACTATTTCATATTTGTATATTTGGCCATCACTAATAAGATAATAATCAAAAGTATGCATGGTATGCAGGAGGAAGGAGGCATTTTGCATGCACGGGTTTTTTTATTGATTGGATGGAGGGATACAGAACAATTATTCTCACATCAGCGAGCTTGGTTAGAGAGTCTGATGATGGATGCAAGATTGCTGAAAACTTGGAGGTTGGTGGTAGCTCCTCATAATTATTCTCCTATCGCTAGCTGCTCTTTCAATTCTCACGCACTTTTTCATTACTTTGCAGATACGTGTGTTGCTTCCAAATGGTAATTACGATGTAGGGTTTTTACAACATTGTAGTTTACACTACAATGTTGCTCTAGTCAGTACCCATCACAGGTGCAATGCTCCTCCAGTATGTATTCAGCTTAACCAGTACAACTGTAGTTGGGTAGCAGCTATAGGGTATTTCTTCGCATCAGGCAAATTAATGTTTGAAAGTGGACGTTTGGTTGACTGGACCGGCGCACTTGATTGCCACTTCCTTTTACGTTCGTGTTGCAGAATCACCAAGGTATGGCTAGCTGTCGATTTTTAATTTCTCACCTATTTTTACACGGTGGAAATTAAATGAATATATAGTTGCATGTAACTATCCCATCTGTTTGTGATTACAAATGACAACTTTAATTACTTGTCCATGTCACATTGGCAGGCTGGGATTGGAGGGCCTCTTGTTGATTTGGACGGGAAAGTTTTGGGCATGAACTTCTATGATAAGAAGATACTTGCCATGGGATGTGATTAGTAGGATTCTGGGACACTTCAAAAACGGAAGGCAAGTAGATTCCTTTTCCTTTTTGGTTATTCAAGTGCTTGTCATCTGAAGTCTTCATGTTTTCTTTTTAAAAGAAAAATACTCCTACTTGGTTTGATTTGCTGTAAAATATATTCAATGGTGTGTTTGGCAGAAGCTCTGCTGAAGTTGACTACGGTAGTTATCCATATTACCCTAGAGAGGCCACTCCCATGCTAGGCAGGTTAGTTTTATGATAGGAGTACATGTCAACAATACTACTACTCTTACAACGCCTCACAAAATTTTCTCATCACGTTGCATATATTGAACTACAGGAGTCTCAACCAGGGTTCACTTTACCGCGGGTCGCCTGGTTACCTCGACCCGGTGGTACGGCGGTTACCGCATGGTAACCGCCAAAAACTGCGACAAATTCGTGATTCAAAAATTTGAATTCAAAAATTCGGGGAAACCGCGGTATGGACCGCGGTAACCGCGCGATGTTAGAGCAAAAGAAGAACGAAATGAAGAAAAAAATTTTAAAAAATTGGAGAAACACTTTAAAATATGTGTAGAATTTGGGAATAATAATTAAAATATGTAGGATATATGTGGGTATACAATAAAAAATTTTGTCATGATCTTTTCTATATCACGGACTTGAAATCAATTGAACAATTCATAACATAAGATTTCGACAACAACAATCAACAATCTCAAGATGTCGCACAAGGTGTCCACATGTCAAGATGTCCACAATATAGAGTTCACAGGTCAAATGAATACAGTCCACAATATAGAGTTCACAATATAACATCCATAATATGATAGTTCACATAACAAGCAATATGAAAATAGAAGTTTCCTTTTCAATCAAAGGAAATAGAGGACATACCAATATAAAGCCAGCTATAAGTTTCACTGATTATATGCCATGTTGTACTCCTCTATGGACATGAGTATCAAGCCATGCGAGTGTAGCAACTCGTCTTGTATTCCTTCCAACTTTGACCTGTCCATGATGCTGTTGTTTGCCACTGAGCATACAATTGAGCGTACCACTTGGGCTCTTTGCCATTCGTACACCCATGTAGAAGGGGGATAATCAGAAGGTTGGGAATGATTGTACGCATACACTGAATAGCCACTTTCAATGCTAGCGACACTGAATGAGCTGTAGCTATCCCGTGGTTTGTCAAGATGTTATCGTTGTTGTTGGTCACTCAGTGAAACGGTAGTTCGTTGAGAGTTTGGAGCACCGTGATCACGACCCTGAGTCGTGTGAGTGAAGTCGGCCTCATCTGCAAATGAAATTGTAGGAAGAAAATTAATTAATAGTGAAATACATGGTAAATGTCTAAATGATAATTGAAGCACATCGCACCAGTGAATTGAATAGGGCTGTGATGATCTGACTGTTGGGTGTGACCCTTAGGAGGCATTTCAGTGGTGCCTTGACCACCGTTGTCTCCGTCGTCTGTATCAATTCTTGAGTTACTATCATTGGACCTTTGGCATTCTTTAGCAAAGGTCCACAGTCTCGCAATGTTGATAGCGATGAAGAGACTGAAGGAAGCCCAGACTTAACTCTTTTGGATGTAGGTGCTTTTGGTGACTGCCGAGTCTTCCTTTTTCCAATATGAGTGTCACCTATATTCACATCAGCCCATTCTGCAATAGTAGAAGCTCCCGTGGTTCTGCGCAGGTCAGTCAAATTCACTAGGTTGGCTACAAGTGGAGTAGGCACGAGGGCGTCACTCTCAGTTAAGTCTTCATCTAGTT
>BDMV01000003.1:57872162-57893196 GCA_008326285.1 Oryza officinalis | reverse complement strand
GTTCTTGGAGCCTGTTATGGACGATCTTGAGATGCTCTGGAAAGAAGGTGTGGAAACTTGCGATGCGTATGGTCAAGAGAATTTCAAGCTACGAGTTCTACTGTTCTGCACCATTAATGACTATCCCGCCCTCGGTAATCTTTCTGGCCAAACCGTAAAAGGAAAGAAAGCATGCTCCGACTGCATGGAACATACACGCAGCCGGTGGTTGAAGAAATCACGAAAGATGGTTTATATGGGTCATAGGAGGTGGCTCCCGCTACGTCACGCATTTCGAAGGAAGAAGAATATTTTCAACGGTAAGAGAGAACTTCAGCCTGCTCCCAAGGATTTGTCCGGAGATGAGGTCCACAACTTGGTCAAGGACATTACCAACGAGTTTGGGAAGAAAAGAAAACGTAGTCAGGCAAAGGACAAGGGTATGTGGAAGAAAAAGTCAATATTTTGGCGATTACCTTACTTGAAAGATCTTGAGGTCCGTCTTTGCATTGATCTCATGCATGTAGAAAAGAATGTGTGTGAGAGTTTGGTTGGCCTGCTGCTGAATATTCCCGGCAAAACAAAGGACGGGTTGAACGCGCGCCTTGATTTCAGTGAAATGAACATTCGTAGTGAACTCCAGCCCGTAACAANACACCGTCCAGCAAGATGACAAAAGCACAGTGCAAAACAGCGGAGTCCGTATAGATGCCTTCCAGGATCAAGTGGGGTCGAACACATACTACGGCCGCATTGAGGAGATCTGGGAGCTGAACTACGTGAAGTTCAAGGTTCCTTTGTTTCGATGCCGTTGGGTCAATATACGCACTGGTGTTAAAGTCGATAAGGAAGGCTTCACTTTAGTAGATCTATCCAAGGTTGGATACGCCGACGAACCATTCGTACTTGCGAAACAGGTCGAGCAAATTTTCTACATAAAGGACCCCGCGAACAAGAAGATGCACATCGTGAGGGATGGCAAGCGCCGAATTGTTGGTGTTGACAACGTCGTCGACGAAGAAGAATACAACCAGAATCTTCATGTACGACCTCAAATTGACCTTGACGATGATCCACAAGAGCCTGTGGCATATACTCGATCAGATCATACGGAAGGCATAACCTTGTGACCCAACCCGTTGTACACATGAAGTATTTTGTATTAGTAAAAAAAGCTTAGGTAAATTGGTGCAACTTGTAATAATTTTTATTGCGAATTTAGTGAATTATTGTACTTAACTTAATTATTTGGGATAATAAGTTGATTATTGTGAGTAATGAAAAATTTGTGAACTTTCATTGTGAAGTATTTTTTTGCTGTTATTTATTTAAAGTTCAGGTCAATGATGAACAGGAGTCAAATCTCATCCGTGACGGGCTCAAGTGTACGCCCGATAGAGATGACGTCTTCTCTATCGAGCCTGCACTACGGCCCGTCACGGATGACAGCATCCGTGACGGGCCATAATTTAATGTCCGATAGAGATGTCATAATCTCTATCGGGCTTTAAATTAGGGCCCGACACGGATGCTATCATCTGTTACGGGCCCTAATGTAGGCCCGATAGAGAAGACGGCATCTCTATCGGGCGTACACTAGAGCCCGTCACGGATGAGTCATCCGTGTCGGGCTTTTATTTACGCCCGATTGAGATGTCACAGAACACTGCATCTTCATCTGGATCTGGATCGAAAATTTTTCTAAGTCACAGAACCCTAGCAGAGGCCACTGCGAACTGAGAGCACGAAATTTTTTCTAAGTCAGAGAACCCTAGCAGAGGCCTCCTCGTCCGCAAGCGCCGCCGCCGGTCTCCTCGTCCGCAAGCGCCGCCGCCGGCCTCCTCGTCCGCAAGCGCCGCCGCCGGCCTCCTCGTCCGCCACAGCCGCCGCCGGCCTCCTCGTTCGCAAGCGTCGCCGCCGCCGGCCTCCTCGTCCGCCACAGCCGCCGCCGGCCTCCTCGTCCATCCGTTTCTCAAAATTTACAGTGTGGTAAAATACCTTTCACGATTTACTATTATTCGCTAATTTGGATTCTTGGTAAAATCTTTTCTTGGCTGCTTGGCTGATTGAGTAATTGCTTCGCTAATTTGGAAGTGCTATTTGGTAGTAATGGTGTTGTCACCACTCACAACTGACCAGCCAAGCAAGTATGCTATCACCATATATAGTGAGCCTCAGCCTCCCAGGGGATGATGGGAAAGGAAAGGGCTAACCTAGATTGGAATCAACAACCGTGCACACTCTTCTGTATAGATGACAATGGTATACTGTTGATTCTGGCCAGATTGCTTACCACGTGTGATGCTGCTGTAAGCATTTCAAGGAGGATGCATGTGCTTATTGTTGGACAGATGTGATCCATATGTTCCGTTTCTGGGAACAAGTTGTGTGGGTAGTTGGATAATTTATGCCTTCTGTTTGCCTTATTAAAATAAAGACCCACCAATCCACAATGCTCTGCCTGACCCTTTTTTTTTCTTTTCAATTTTTATTTCTGCTGAAGGTTATTCACCTTTTCTAAATTATTCCTTGGCAGAACTACCTTGCCAAACTTATCATCATATGGACAAAAGCATGGCATGAGCCTGGTTGTTAACTTATCTCCTAACAACAAAATTAGGACATAAGTCAACCAACCATATAATTATAATTACTAGTAATATTGGACAGCATGGTAGTCTTTAAATCTGAACAATTTCCTAGATTGTCTCATTGTCTGGAGTATGGACCTGACATGAATCCTCTTCTATCGTTTTGTTATTGTTTTATTTATGTGTGTTGGCTCAATGGTAGTGCTTTTGTCAGAGAACCCTAGCAGAGGCCTCCTCGTCCGCAAGCGCCGCTGGTTAGTTATTTTAGTGATTTTAGTGATGTAGGGGAAATGTAGGTTATTTTAGTTTAGTGATTAAAAAGATTTCTTTTATTTAACAGTGAAATAAAGCTGGAGTCTAGAATGGGTCCATTTTAAAAGCTTGAGTATCATATTCCCTAGTTCATGCGAAATTCCACTGACTCCATTTGAAATGCCCATTTCTAATTTCCTTTAGTTTTCTCCCAATAATATTAATTCCTGTGTTCTAAGCAATGGCATTATTCCAGAAATAATAACTACTGCTGCCTAATGGTTCATGTCACTAATCTTTCATGCCCGCTGTGAGAATTGCGAAAACTTGGTCATATCCAGGTATTATCCCATCGTGCTAATTAATTATGTTATGAAATTTTTGCCGGGACAAAGCACATTTGCTCATATCTTTATGACAACTGCATTTACTTGTAAAAACATATATTCAGACTGAGATGTTTCTGAGTGCCTGAAAAATCATGTAATGATGGAGAATTAATGGTCATGCAAAGCACCCATGCGGTACAGGTTGCTGGGATCCATGATGGTGGCTCTAGTTGGTCCATTCCTCATTCTGGTTGCTGATTCTTTTGCAGNCGCCGCCGCTGGTTAGTCATTTTAGTGATTTTAGTGTTAATTATACCAACACTAATGTAGTTTATTTTAGTTTAGTGATTTTAGGGGAAATGTAGGTTATTTTAGTTTAGTGATTTTAGGGGAAATGTAGGTTATTTTAGTGGGAATTGCTTTGTGCACTTTTTTTTTTGCAAACTTTGATCTGTTGTATAGTGTGAAGAAGAAGAGGAGCAGTAGCCATGCTGTCAATTCTTTTTGCATCTTTTGATCTGTTGTCAAGAAGAGTAGGAGCAGTAGCCCTTGCTGTCATTTTTTTTGCAATTTTTTATCTGTTGCCAAGAAGAGGAGAAGCAGTAGCCCGTGTTGTCAAAATTATATGCAATTTTCGGTATGTTGTGAAGAAGAGGAGCAGCAGCATTTTTTTTTTTTGCAACTTTCGATCAGTTGTACACTTTGAAGCTGATATCTGGAAAGAAATGGCATGTAACAATCTAAATGCAAAGATGGTTGGAGAAATTGCAACTTTTGACAGTATATTGCAATTTTGACATAATGTAGCCATAATGTGAAATTTTGACAGTATGTATCTAAAAATGTGAAATTTTGATAGCATATGTATCTAAAAATCTGAAATTTTGATAGCATGCATTCAACATTTGCAATTTGTACATTGTAGCCAAACAAGTTCAAATAACCAAATATGAGAATTCCATCCAGATTACATAACCAAGTTCTGATTGCAAAATAAAGCCAAACAGTCACATGATCCTATGTTTTACATTAGAACATCATCCAAATTTAATGAAAATACTTTAATTTTACATGATTTTAGTGATTTTGAATTAATTTAACGAAAATACTTTACTTTTAGGTTATTTTAGTGATTTTAGGGGAAATGTCGGTTATTTTAGGTAAGTTTAGTGATTTTAGTGATTTTGAATTAATTTAATGAAAATACTTTAATTTTACATGATTTTAGTGATTTTGAATTAATTTAACGAAAATACTTTACTTTTAGGTTATTTTAGTGATTTTAGGGGAAATGTCGGTTATTTTAGGTAAGTTTAGTGATTTTAGTGATTTTGAATTAATTTAATGAAAATACTTTAATTTTACATGATTTTAGTGATTTTGAATTAAAAAAATACTTTACTTTTAGGTTATTTTAGTGATTTTAGGGGAAATGTCGGTTATTTTACGTAAGTTTAGTGATTTTAGTGATTTTGAATTAATTTAACGAAAATACTTTACTTTTAGATTATTTTAGTGATTTTAGGGGAAATGTATGTTATTTTATCCGTATTTAGTGAAATTCGTATTTAGATATGATGACACTTAGTTATTTTAGTGATTTTGAATTAATTTAATGAAAATACTTTACTCTTAGGCACTATTTTTAGGTTATTTTATCCGTATGTAGTGAAATTAACTTTGTTATTTCCTAAGTTATTTAGACGATGTCTCAGCAAGGTGAACCAATGTCGACGACAACCAGTGGGTCCTCAAGGGCACGGAGTCGTAGGACAGGGAACAAAATCCCTAAGGAACGATACACCATAGCAGAGGTGAACCAGGTTGGACTGCCGACGCGTCCTCGGACTGTCCTGGCCAAGTTTAGGTCGACGTGCGGTGTCCTAGGGAGGGAAAACTTCACAATCCTTGTTGATGACATCAAGCATGTGCCCGAAGCGGAGAAGAACGCAGCTTGGCTCAAATTCAAGGAACGCTTCGAGTATCCTGCAGCCGACGAGGACCGTCTCAAGCGGGCTGCTTTGAAGACTATGGGCAATGCTTGGAAGAACTTCAAGAGCAGGCTGGTCACGGAGTTTGTCTTAAATCCGACGACCCCTGATCCAACAGAGCAATGGCCCTTCATCACGGCTGAAGTTTGGGAGCAATTCTACGAGAAGAAGTCGACCCCAGAATCCCGGGCCAGAAGCGAAGCTTTTCGAGCACTGCAGGCCAGGAACGTGCACCCGCACCGGCTAGGCACCGCAGGATATGTCGGGAAGCTAGAGGAATGGCAAGAGGAGGATGAAGCGGCAGCAGCAGCGAACACACCGCTGGTATTTGCCGATATCCCACACCCACGTGCAAGGAATTGGGCCCCGGGCGAGGTACCAGAAGAATGAGGATGGGACAGTTTCGCTTCCAAATCCCCAAGATCAACAAGTGTACGATAATATAGTAAGTGCCTAATCTCAGTATTTGTTCGCACTGTTTCAGCCTGAACTTTTCATTGAATCCGATCTCAATTGAACTGCAGAAGGAGTTGGTTGCCTCCCAAGAAGCCTCGCAAGAGGTCAGCTCTCAAAGACGCGAGGACGACATCCTCAGTAAAGCGTTGGGCAACAAGGAACACCGTGGACGGACAAGGGGACTTGGCGCAAACGTACCATGGAAATTTGGATTTCCAGACTACGCGTGGCAGTACAAGAAGCGGACAGTCACGAAGGCGGAGAAAGATGCCCGCCTTGCCGCCCAGATCCGGGAGCAGGTCAGAGCCGAATTGAGCTCTGAATTCGATGAAAAGCTTGAATCGATGAGGGCTCGTATCAGGCAAGAGATTCGAGAAGAGCAACATCTCCCGGTGGCTGCCGCTGCTGCTACGCAACAAGATTTAGCTAGTCCCACGCAGAGGCGCAGCAGTTGTGCATCAACTGAGGCGGGGGAAGATCCGCCATCGGTCCCCGCCGCCGTCGACCAAATAACGGTACGATAATATAGTACGCATGGAGTTCTTAACGATTCCATATGGTAAGTACTATTCTAACAATATTTCTGAATCTATCGCAGGAACCAACTAGCTGCACCCTGACAGTAAGGGTGGTGCCGACCTTCTCTGTTCCTGCAGCTGAGGGCCTTGCTTTCAAGCCGACCCCGGAGACAAGAGTGCATGGGGCGCAACTTAGGGCTGATTATGCGAAAGTGCAAGTTGACTCAGTGAAGCCCGAATTCGATCATTTCCCCCTCCCTCTGGCACCGAATGACGAGGTCCTAACCCTTGGAAATGCTCGTGGAACCTTCATCCAATGGCCCAAGGACCTCATTGAGATAAGGGTGATCCCCAGGCCAAGCACTGCACCAAGCGGTCGTCTAATAGTACAAACTACCCCTGCTCCTTCAGCCCCTCCAGCTCCCGGTCGTCATGAAATTGACGATGTCCAGTTGCAGTACGACACGGACTTTGGGGGCGAGCCTATGGAGGTCGACAGCACGGCGATCACCAAACCCCCACCCATGAAGAAGAGCAGGAAGGCGCATTCTTCCCCGCAGAGAAGAGTTATCGAAAAACCTGCTGCAGGGGTGCGAGGAAAAGGAAAGCTGCACCTCTCACGTCTTGCTCCAACAAAGTTAGATCTCAGCAAGGGGCCCGTCACACATAGGAAGCCCGTACCTCCATCGTCCTACCAACTAGGCATGCCATTGGTTGGAGACGACGTGCTAGCAACGATGGGCACCGCTTGCAAGGAGCTACACATGTACTACATGGAGAAATCTAACGTGAGGAGGAAGAATAGAGAAAATGATATAATAGGCGAACACGCCAGAGCGCCATTCCTTGGGCCATCAAATTATATCGTGATAGACTTCAAGGATCTGTTCGACCTCTACAGGCTCCGCTCGGTGGACACAACCCTCCTCAAGTGCTACTCCTTGTAAGTACTCTTGCTCACGAAAATTATTCATCTCAATCCGTGTAACATGCTTATAAGAGCGTTTGGCTTGCGTGTAGGTATAGTTGGAAGTGGTGTCTCAAGAATGCACCGGAAGTTGCCTTCCTTGATCCTCAGGTAGTCAATGTCACAAATCTTCAAGGGGACCGTAGTGGAATGGTAAACTACTTATTTGACACCTTTTGGGCCCGACAAGACAAGGAGTACATCATGTGCGCCTACAATCAATAGTAAGTGTGTTCCCTAAATACATTGTATTACACGTCTAGCTTTAGTATTAACCTTAACTAATTTAATGCCGCAGTGGACATTGGATCCTATTGGTAATAACGCCTAAGTGGAGTACATGCCACTACTTAAACTCCAAAATTGACAAGCAACTGTACGATTGGACCCCGATTCAACTCGCAATAGATGAAGCGTGGGGCCAATATGTGCAAAAAGGAGGCCTTCGAAAGACAGGACAAGACACTCTTATCCACAAGAAGGACTTCCCAGTCAAACAACAAATAGGCGACCAGTGCGGATTCCATGTCTGCCACAACATGCGCCTTCTGTGCAAAGAAAAGGTGAAGACTTTGGCTGAATTGGAGGTTTGTAGTCTCATTCCTGATATGTTGTAACTAAATTGAAGTATATATATATATATGTATATGTATGTAAAGATCGTTCGACTAATTTCGAATTATGTACATGTAGGACAAATTTTCAGAGGATCCGCGTAGCAGCTTTGAGGACATTCGTGAGGAGATTGCCGACTTCATCCTCCGCGAAATTATTCACCCTAAAGGAATGTTTAGGGTTCAGGTGTAAGTGATGAACATTTTTTAACGTACTGTTTGAATTGTCAAACACATGTTATTATGTAATATTTATGTTTATTATATTTGTTATTTCTGTAAAATATATGTGAATGGCATATGTGAATGGGGATGCTGGGATGTATATGTGTGAACGGCATATGTGAATGGGGATGTTGTGAATGGCATATGTGAATGGGGATGCTGGGATGTATATTATTTCTGCTTCTGTTATTTTGCAGCGGGCATGGCTAGCACAGGCCTGAGGCTAGCCAAAAAAACAATATTTATTTTTTTTGTGGTCATACTCATCGGTGACGGGCTATAAGTTAAAGCCCGATTGAGTTATATCAACCGTGACGGGCTATAGTTGGGGCCCGATTGAGATAGACAGACATCCGTGACGGGCACTAGTTGTAGCCCGATTGAGATAGGTCATCCGTGACGGGCTATAGTTTGACCGGTCGTCTGGGTCAAAGCTATCGGTGACGGGCATTAGTTGAGGCCCGATTGAGATAGCTTCATCCGTGACGGACTTATGCCCGTTTGAGATGATTCCTCACATCACTGACCTTTGCGCTGTGTCGGACGCCATACCCGACACAGATGTCGGTTGCAGCCCGACACAGATGAGGGTTACCGTTGTAGTGAGTTTGTGGATTATTTAATCATATATATCTTCAATTTGTTCTTGAAGCCGCCCTTATAACTGCAAGATCTCTTTTATTTGGTTACGTGACAAAGGTGTGTAGGTTCATTATTCAAGTGTTTCTGAATTTCTCAGAACACAAGCCCTGATTACCTTCTCTTTTTAATTTCATGGACATTAGGGTATGTGGATGCAACCAAGGAGCCTGCACTGCATGCCGCAGTGGAAAAGGTAAATATATTTGAATGTTGCCAATGAGTTTGTATCTTCGCTTTTTGATGGCTGTGTAGTGGATATAGATGTCATTCTTATTCATTATCTAAAACAAATATTCGCTTTTTAATTTGTTAGTTTTTCATAGCGCCCCGTTAGTTATGTGCATGGGGTATCACGTTGTATAATAGCATTCAGGGAGCAACAACAGGATAATCATTAATCTCTTTCGTGTCTGATCTTTCTCGCTCCCCTAGAATGTGGTGTTTCTCGGTCTTTTTTTGCAGCAGTTTATCGTCCTAGACCATAACACTGAACAAATCTGAAAGTATTTTAGAGAGAATATGTTTTTTTCTTATAAATTCTTTTATAGTTAGATTGATTTTCTCTCCGGCTGTGCGTGTATGCGATAACTTGTGCAATTGTCCTGTTTAGTTATTTTGATCACAACCTAAGCGAGATGTTAGATGATGGAGTTCAGTTCAAGTTGTTGTGTGGATTTTAATACATACAAGCTGTTAGATTTCTGTTATTTTCCATGTTCTGGAAACATTTCATTTTTTTGGACATTGTTCCTTTGCTCTTGAACAAAGAAATAGAATAGAAGTTAAAGGAAATTGTCTGATTGCCAAGTAACATCCAATGCGAAACTCGAGATATTCGACTTATTATATGCAACTAGCATGATAGTTTTTCACTCTTCTAGTGTTAATAAAAACAATAAGATCAATACATCTGGGGTTCATTACATACTTGTCAGAAATTCAGTGCAGGAAATTGTGGTGTAATATAGTCTTTTGGGGCTACAAGTCCTTGTGTATGTTGGACCCCATCCTCCACGTAATTTCTTTCTGAGCAGCCTAGATCAAATAAAAATTTAATGTTGTGAGAAACCAAAGACCATCAATTCATGTTTCAGCATGATTTAGCCAGAAAACTTTATTCCACAATATTTAGTGCTGGTGGAAAAATGTGATATTAAAGCTATATGCAATAATTCAACATGGTAAAGCAGCTGAAACCAGTAAGCTTCGTGGCAGAAAACATAGCAATTAAACAGTCATTTTGCTGTAGGCTTGTAGCCCCAAAAGACTATATTACACCACAATTTCCTGCACTGAATTTCTGACAAGTACGTAATGAACCCCAGATGTATTGATCTTATTGTTTTTATTAACACTAGAAGANTCCTTCCTATGCATCAGCAGATTATAAGTATAAGCTTGCTCTTGAACAAATTCGTAACAGAATCAGAAATGAAAGTACTTGCAAATCAAGAACGTACAGTACAGCGGCATTCAAAGCACTCGCCAAGGTGCTAAAGAATGCATGAGTAGTAGAAAGGTATGTTATGAGTTCTCTTTTTTCTTTTTAAAGTTTCTGAACATGTCAACATAAAATACATAAAAGGAAACAATTACGTACATTGACGTGCATAATAACTGAAAGGAAAATAAATTATACTCCCTCCAGTTTTTTATATATATGATGTCGTTGGCTTGTAGATCTATATTTTATCACTTGTCTTATTTAAATTTTTTTATAAACACATAAAAAATATAAGTAATACTTAAAAATATTTTAATGATAATTTAAGTCATAATAAAATAGATAATAATTATACAGTCAAATGTATCTTAAAATCAACAACGTCGTATATTAAAAATCGGACTAAAAACTGCCTAATTGTTTGTTAGATCTAAGGATTGTTATTACAGTTATTTATATTTTTCTCTTTAAAATTTTCCCTTGTTCAAATTTGAATGCCCACGTGCTCCACCTTTGATTTTTTTTCTTCTTAATAAACCTTTTTGTGTAAACACTCAGGTTAACTGCAGCCATCACGATGTCTTTGTGCGGGTGCATGGTGGCAAGGCCATGCATGCTACTGATCATATTTCTGCAGAGCTGTTAATTATGGACTGGTTGGTGAGATGTGTGTTTTGCGGACGCCATATATGAAGGATGTCGTTTGTCTATGTCTCAAAATAAACAAATTTCATATTAAATTTGTTTATTTTTTCAAAAAGTATGTATATGTGATGTGACTAAATCTTACTCTTTGTCAGGGATGTTAGGCTATGTTCTTCCTCCCATCTTTTCCAACTCATCTCCATCATTTTTCGCGCATACGTTTTTCAAACTGCTAAACGATATGTTTTTTTTAAAATTTTCTATACAAAAGTTGTTTTAAAAAATCATATTAATCTTTTTTAAAAAACAAATACTTAATTAATCATGTGTTAATGAATTGTTTCGTTTTACGTGAAATTTTTTTTTCCAATCCTATACTATCGAACTCAGTCCATCCTATATTACCAAACTCAGCCCAGAAGTTGCTGTGGAGTTTATTCGGCTTTGAACATTTGGAGGTGGCTGTTTTTGCTTGAGATCTGGATACACGTGGTATGTGGTGCCTGCATGTTGTATTTTGCTAGTAGTATTTAACGACTTAACAGGCTGCGTTCACAACATTGAGCACACTAAACGTGTTGCAAATTAAAATGTCATGTCCTATCATTCATATATTTCGTTTCTGTTCAACGTCACCGCATTTGGTCGATGCACTGAATGACAGATGGCTACGGCTGTCAGCTTTCATTGTCACTAATCTGCTGAGTTTTCAGCAGAGACAGATTGAAGCAAGATGCATCTATTAACAAAGCCAATAAAGCCTAAAACCTCCAGGATTGAACTAGTGCCACTTTCAAAAACCTCAGAAGGGCAACAAGAACTAGCATATCATTAGTTATTGCCTCATAGTCGCAGAAACTGCCTGGGAGAATCTACATTGAAATAGCAACCAATACAAAAACTGTACAGAACAGGCAAAGAAAATGAGCATATTTACATCCATCAAACGCTAGCAGTTAAACGGGAAGAAATCTAGCCATCTATCCCATCTCTTCTGAGATCCTAGTTTAAATCAAGACCAAATCCACATTGCGTAGTATGCAAGGATGGCGTTCTTCAGCCGGCACAGCATCAGCAGGAAGTACTGCATTTGCACGAAGCAGAGCCCAAAGCTGATACCCATGCCGATAACCTGCCCAGCTGACTGAATCTTCATACCAGCTACAGTGCAGAACAATGAGCCCCATGACCAGCTGAGACCATAGGAGACGACGCATGTGAGCAGGAATGTCGCTGNTTGGTCCTGTTATTGAAGTCTCATTACTAGCTTTGACATTACTAGCGATGTCCTCATCATACATCCATCAAACGCTAGCAGTTAAACGGGAAGAAATCTAGCCATCTATCCCATCTCTTCTGAGATCCTAGTTTAAATCAAGACCAAATCCACATTGCGCAGTATGCAAGGATGGCGTTCTTCAGCCGGCACAGCATCAGCAGGAAGTACTGCATTTGCACGAAGCAGAGCCCAAAGCTGATACCCATGCCGATAACCTGCCCAGCTGACTGAATCTTCATACCAGCTACAGTGCAGAACAATGAGCCCCATGACCAGCTGAGACCATAGGAGACGACGCATGTGAGCAGGAATGTCGCTGTGGTGTAGCCGGTCAGTATCCGAGTTCCACCGCCGAGCCCGATTTGTGCTTCCACAAGCAATGGGATTGTGATCTTGCAAATTATAATTTCAACCGTGAACAGCAATGTTTTTATGTTCAGTATGCACAGAAACATAGAACTAGATGTGAAAATTTTGGAGATTTTTTTCCTAGTCAGTTAGTTACCTGGCAAAACACCATTAGAATGATGCTCACGGTGAGCGTGACCTCCCGACCATGGTGTTTTGTTGTGAAGTCAGACCCAAGAATGCCAAAGGAGTTCACCAAAACAATCACAATGTTACCGACAACCGTGGCATTGCGCTGGGAGCTTGTTGTCTGATAAAGCATTGGCAGGAGCAGAGTGGTAATGTTCACTCTACTCAGTTGTAAAAACAGTTGTAGTGTCACCAATGCCCCAACATATGTCAGATACTGCTCGTTTGTTGACAAGATCCTCCAAAACGGGCCTCTCTCGGTATTCTTTTGTATGCACTTTCCATTGAAACCGATCTGCTTCGGTGCTGTATAGACCTTTAAATTGGCAGTGCTGCAAATACACTGAAGCGCAAGACGAATATAATCATGCTTGCTGCCAAGGAAACCTGAATCAAGGGATTGCTTATTGCACAATTCAGTGTCTTGAATGAACAAATCACTCCGAAGGTTAGCATCATGGCCAGCGCAGAGTTGCGGGGAATAAATATGATTGCGAATCGTAACATGGTTATAAATCCTGGCTGTCAGAACACTAATGCCAACAAAGAAAGGCAAGGAGTTACGTCGACATAAGGATCGTAATATCATGGCACAATAAATTGGTGCACCCTGCCACAATGCCAAGTTAGAAACACATAAGGTTAGGCCATTAGGACGAACTAAAAGAAGTACTAGTGTTCTTGTAGATGTGAAAAGCTATGCTGTAATGCTCAGCTAGATGTGAATTAAGGAGGCTCTTGGACAATATTTAGATACTAACCTGGATGGCAGAAAACTTTTGCAGTAACCATCTGTAAATGTGAGCCTTGTAGTGGAGGGCAATAGTCCAAATCGCACTTCCAGTGAGGAAAACAGAACGATCTATTAACATGGCAGGCTGGCGCCGCATTATGCGGGAACCAATACCAGCATTATCCGATGACATGTCAAACAAATGTGCATAGTTTCTGTACAAGGACTGCATCTCCTGCTTTGCCTCGGGAATGTTAGGGAAGAAGGCCATCGCGTATGATTGGATCCCAAGCACACCAGTTCTGCTACTTGTACTCCCTAGAAACTATTGTGCCTGATGTAGCAAGAGAAAAGCATAAATTTTCTGAAGAGTAGAAATCTATCAATCTCCTATGTTTGAAACTACTAATGCTCAATGCAGGCTTTGTCTCGTCGGCTATTTCAGCATGGAATCGCATTCTCAACAATGAATTCAGTCTTGGTGCAAGTCTTGTTACAAAATTTTCTCTGAGAACCTCATAGCTAGTACTACTACACATTTCTGAACATTTGGAGAGAAGAAATTTCACAAGAGACTCTTGGGTTGCGACATGATTTGTTAACAGCAACTCGGACCACTAGTAGATCAAGAAAAGGTTGGAAGATGACATTATTACAATCAAAAAAGGATCAGTGCATGACAGTAGAAGATATTTTTATGAACACAGCCACTGAATGTGGGCCCCTATGCACAGAACTCCCACGTGACTCTTCCCTGAATCTAAAGGGTGATCCAATCATCCAAACTTGAGGCCGAGCTGCACCGAGGAGTACAGTGCGTGTCCCCTCGTTGCAGAGCCGGAGCAACAAGAGCCACATAGCTCGAGATTCCATGGGCCAAACACTTGTTACCCTTCTAGGACTCGACCATTTTATTATCAAAAAAATCCATTTTTGTTTCCAATCTTTTCTTTCCAAAGAGTTTGGAGGATAAGCTAAGCCAGCGTTCGTGAAAGTGATGGACAGGAGTAGATGTGTACCATACGGTTTGTTCTACGACGATACGGGCGGCTACAGCGTTAAGCTGGCGACCTGAGCACGAGACGACTAATAAAATACATAGCGGCGAAGAGCCAAACGTGCCATTTGGCACAAAGGACACAATTTCGATTGCCATCTGAAATTGCCACTGGGTGACACGCGGCTCAGGGAACCAATGCTTCTCGAGAGTACATGCATGATCGTAGAGAATCAGAATCATCCTGACCTAAAAATAACAGTACCTTTGAAATTTCCTTTTTTTTTTGCATTTTGGGCCTTTTTAAATGGTGACGATACCCCATTTTCCCTCTAGAAAACCAAAGAAATGCATGTGGTTTAGACTTAAGAGTAGTGCTACTAGTTGCGTTTGAACCATGACGTCACGTACCAAACCTCATTTAATTAGTCCAAGCATAAACAAAGCGAGCGAGGAAAGGAAAAGCTAGCCAAGGGGATCAGATCAGCTTCTAACCTCTGCCTGAGAGGCTGAGAGTCTTCCAGAGGCTACGTCAGCTACCTCGACAGCGGCGGCGCACCACCCCCGCACTCGTACGTTCCCCCTTCACCGTCGGCCGGACGGCTGGACGTACGGGCGGCGACTCGTTCTATTACGCCGGCGGCGAGCTTCTCTTCCGGCAACTCCCGCGAGCTGATGGCACTCCGAGAAACTGTCAGACAAAACACTCACCTCAGCCGATAGCCCGAGACAACTGAAGAAGAAGAAGAAGAAGAAGAAGAAGAGCACTGGTAAAAAGACCGCAAGGAAGAGATGGATGATAGAAGAGAAATGAAGCATACACAATCACCTGCTGCTGTGTCTGTGTCCGGAGCTGAGCTGACTGCAAGAACAAGACGAGGAGCAGCTAGAGAGGAAAAGGAAAGAGGAGGAGGAGGAGGCGAGTACCCCGAGACAGAGAGAGTGAGACAGAGACAGAGAGCGCAAAAGGAGTAGTTATCGCGCACGCAAATGGGCAAAGGGGGCGAGTCCCGTTTCGACGAGTATTCTAGTGGGAGAACCGGGTACTCAAACAGGGGCGGTTCGAGTGAGATGTGAGCCTATCTCAGCTAGCAGCAAGTGGGGTCGGGGGGTTTCGATGGGCGCGCCACAGAAAAGGCGCGCGTGCGTACGTGATACGTGGCCGCTGGAGGCCACCGCGCTGGCCCGCCACGACGACGACGACGACGACCAGCGAACAACCTGACATGGTGGCGCGGGCGCGGACATGGGCAACGCGGGCGGTGCAGTCTGCAGCGCAGGCAAGCATCCCGCCGTGGTCCGTGGAAAGCCCTGCGCGCCCCCCGGAGCAGAGTGGAGCACCGCCGGTGCAGGCAGTGGCGTACTGGCGCCCCATGCATCCGGGACGGGGGACTCCGGGTGGTGTCCAAACGCATTGGGAGCTCGGCGTGCGCGGCGGTATCTGCCTGCGCCGAATCCATGTGTGGCCCCGCTTCTATGGGAATATCATTGATTCTCACGTATACGTATACATATACATATACATACATACATACATACATACATACATACACCACATATGTATGTATGAAATCTATTCTACACCTCCAATAGAATAACTATTCTACACATCTCTTTTTATGGGCCAAACCCACGCTTCCCTCTCTTCCTATGGCCCAAGACCCCCATCTCACCTCAATCAAAGGTCGGTCAGAGGCCCTTTCCGCTGGTCAAATCCAAGTCAAACCTGTATGCTCAATCCCCCCCACACCCACCTCTTTGTTGTCTTCGTCTCACAGGAATTGCGTAGTTACGTAACGATCATCATGTAGTAACATGATTATTGTCTCACAGTAACATCGTTATAAGGTCATTAAAATACAGTGATGATAGATCTAGTTTTGTAGAGCTCTTTTTTTAAAACATTATGGTGAAAACGGTTTAAAAATATAATATATGGTGCGAGAGATATGATTGTTTAAAGATTAGAATTTCAAAAATTCACTTGTACTTAACTTTGTTACTATGTATTTTTGTGTGTATAAAGAGATACTTTTAGCACTTGTATCAACTTGTGGTCATTTAACTCTTTTATCTAAAGCAATAGTACTATAAAAACACTACTACAAGATTATGATTTTTAAAATTTAGCTATTCACAATCGATAGTTCTATAGCAGCACCATAAGTACTACATATTCTGTGTTGCTACAATTTTCACAACGATGTTACTGTGAAAAGTGTAGTAACATCCTATATGTTCTGTAGCAACGTCTTATAAGTTTTGCAGTAAGCGTGACATGTTATTGCACTTCTATGATAATATTACTACTAAATAGATAACAATCAAATAATAAACTCTAATCACATAGTGTGAAAGAGTGAATTGGTTAAAAGAGTTTGTTGTAAACTATGAGGTCATGGGTTCAATTATTGGTTTTGCCACATTTAAATTTTTAATTTTCTCAACAAGGTGAAGGAAAAAAACAAGAAAGAGAGGCGGGAGAGAGATCAGGATGGAGGAAAAAAAAGAAAATCTGCGTGAAGAAGAAAAAAGAGAGGCAAGAGAGAGATCAGGATGAAGAAAAAAAAGAAAATTTGCGCGAAGAAAAAATAGCCTCAGTATCGCGCGAAAAAAAGGTTGGAGGCGGATTGGTGACATCACCGTTGTTGAGCGTCTACCACTTTATCGTCGGCCTGCCTTCGCCGCCGCCGACTGGTGTTTTCGCCTACACGGTTGATTGGTGACATCACCGTTGTTTGACGTCTATGACTTCATCGTCGGCCTGCCTTCGTCGCCGCCGACTGATGTTTTCGCTTACACAGTTGATTGGTGACATCACCGTTGTTGGGCGTCTACGACCTCATCATCGGCCTGCCTTCGCTGCCGCCGACTGGTGTTTCCGCCTACACGGTTGATTGGTGACATCACCGTTGTTGGGCGTCTACGTTTTCATCGTCGACTAGTTCTATTGCCTCTACTTCGCAAGCTTCGTCACTTCACCAACTACGATGTCTCTAAGAGCCTCAACATGACATCCTCAATGCGCATCTTCACTCAAGTAATGGCTACTCAATGACAAGCTATAGTTCTTGACTCTATAATCAGTTGTTTCCCAACTAAGCATAGAGTCGGGGGCTACACAAATACAAGACTCAAAATCTTTGCTCCAGAACAAGCTTTCTACTTCAGCGACTCCAACATTTTCACTGATAACTTTGGCTTTCAGTTGATGCTACAGTCTACTCCAAGTTTTTCAAATGTCAAGTTCAAGGTTTAATTTATATGTCATGGAGTTTGGAGTTTTTCGTCACACACATGCTAGCGTCAAGGAAACTACTTGGGCTTCGATATCTTCTCAACAGTTTGATTAATTATTATCATCGGCACCTTCGTCATCGGCATTATCTTCATCTTCAGTCAACTGTTGTCAACCAAGTTCTTTGCTTCAAGAGTTTGGGCTTCGTCTACACTAAAATTTGACTGGGATATCAACGTTGCCATCTTCATCAACACCTTGTCATGTCTCTTCGGCCTAATCAATTCTGCCACCATTGACGGGCAACTTTGTCTTTACAACTGGTTGTTTTTTCTGCTACGGATCGTCATCACCACCGGTTGCGTTTGTACAGTTGGTTGGCCTATTACGCCGTAACTGATTAGTATTTTCGTCTTCATCGTCTGGCTATCTCCGTCGTTGCCGACTGGTGGTCTCGTCGTTATTGCTGGCCTACATCGTCGCTGCGGATGTGCGTCTTCATCTTCAACACCGACTTGCCTTGGTCGCCAATGACTGGTATTCTCTCCTTCAAGGTTGGCCTACTGCGTCACCATTGATAGGCGTCATCGTCTTTACTGCCAGTCGCCTCGTCTGTTGTTGCTGACTGATCTTCTCGATTCCACGACTACACTTCTCTGTCACCGTTGTTGAGAAACTTCATCTTCATAGCCGACCATCTCTGCTGCCGCCAGTCGTCGTTACTGCTGGTTACGTTTGTCACCGCCGACTATTTTCTTCGTCTCCATGGTTGGTGGATTTCGCCATCGCTGTTGATGGGCAACTATGTTTCCACCACCGATATCTTCGTTACCTTTGATGGGCAATTTTATCTTCACATTGGTGGTCTCGCTTCTATGCCGATTGCATCAGTTGTCACCAATGGATAACCTTGACTGCGACAGAAGGACAAGCAACATGCTCAGGGGCTTAATAGCTCTAGCACGAGGATCATACCTTCAATTTGGACTTATTCTGGATATATGCAACATAAATTCATGCACGCGAGCTTATCTCCTATATTCATGGTCTGGATCAATCATTATTTCCCACAAGGTCATAAGTTTTTGCGCCAGTTGGGATTCAATTATCAAATCGATTTTGGTGCATCCCATGAGGGTTAGCCATTCGGATCAGAAGATGAAGCGACGGAAAAGGCGTCAGCGCTTCAGTAATTTTTAGGGTATCAGTAGGCTTTCTCGTATTTGGGCCGAGACCCATGAGAGGCTTACAGCCCATAATTCAGCGGTTGGCAGAGTTATATGCTCCGAGAGGACTCGGGCATAATGACTCGGATAAGCATGAGCTTGCCAGTACTCGGATTCATTATACACTATGCCTTGATTATAAGGTTATGTGCTATATGATTTTTTATGATTGCTTTTGGCTTAGGCTAGGCATTTATTTAACTCGGATGAGTATGATTATTATAATTCTTGACTATATGTTTAGTTTGTTCTAACTAAACACATAGTCGGGGGCTACACCTAATTAGGTGAATCAGTCAATGCACCTAAATATTTATTTTTAAGAAATTTTTTGAGATGTTTTCAGCCCTTCACAGCCTTTCTATTGGATGATAAAGCACTCGGGAGACTCAGGCAGAGATGATGGAAGCACTCGGCGATAGAAGCACTCGGTTAGAGAGTTATTCGGCTATGTGTTATTCTGGTTCGAGGTAAAGTTATCTAGTCGACTGTGAAGGTCTCAGGGGCTACTGTGGAGATTATGGGTACCGGATACCCTCACGGTTAACTTATCCGACTTACCATAGGGGATAGGTTATGACTCATGATTATGTAAACCGGCTTAGGACTTGGGTATTATGTTACCATTGTGATAAGGTAATGGCTTATAGTCCAAAGTTGGTAAGATTGAGAAGTCCGACATAGAGTGTGATTAGGTCTCCGACTTGTGAGCCTACCCTCTAAACCTATATAAGGAGGGTAGGATGTCCCTTGAGGGATACGGAGATACACGAAAATATAGAGAAACATACACGAAAATATAGAGAATCAGATAGAGATTATAGCGAGAGCATACGAGATCACGAGATCAAGAGATCAATAAACCACTCGGCGGATCGAATCCCCGAAACAGGAGTAGGCTATTACCTCTTGTTGAGAGGGCCAGTTAGCAAGTTCAACGAAATCAACTTCGGAATCATCAGCTTCGTCTTCACTTCAAAGCAGGCTTTCTACTTCAGCAACTCCAATATTTTTACCGATAACTTTGGCTCTCAGTTGATGCTACAGTCTACTCCAAGTTTTTCAAATGTCAAGTTCAAGATTTAATTTATATGTCATGGTCGAGTTTGGAGTTCTACCCGGATATTGCTTCAAGTCTCCCAAGTTCAGTCTAGAGAGTTTGGAGTCATCAACCAATAAATTCTGATTCGACAAGTTGGTTAACAATATCAATATCTGTCTTCTCTTATGGAAGTATCTTCAATGACTATGATATCAAGTTCTACTACCATAATCACAAATCAAGAGGCGTTGCATCAATCTTCATCATGCACACGAGTTTGGACTTCATCGTTCGGTTATCTCCATCGTTGCCGACTAGCGGTCTCGCCATCATTGCTGGCCTACATCGTCGCTGCTAATGTGCGTCTTTATCTTCAACACCGACTTGCCTTGGTCGCTGCCGACAGCTACGTTTCCACCACCGACATCTTCGTTACCTCTGATGGGTAATTTTAACTTCACATTGGTGATCTTCCTTCCATACCGACTGCATCAATTGCTACCAATGGATAACCTTGACTGTGGCGCAAGGACTCTAGAGCAAGCTTTCTACTTCAGCGACTCCAACATTTTCACCGATAACTTTGGTTCTCAATTGATGTTACAGTCTACTCCAAGTTTTTCAAATGTCAAGTTCAAGGTTTAATTTATATGTCATGGAGTTTGGAGTTCTTCGCCACACACATGCTAGCGTCAAGGAAACTACTTGGGCTTCGATATCTTCTCAATAATTTGATTGATTATTATCATCGGCACCTTCGTCATCGGCATTATCTTCAACTTCAGTCAACTGCTGTCAACCAAGTTCTTTGCTTCAGGAGTTTGGGCTTCGTCTACACTAAAATTTAACTGGGATATCAACGTCGTCATCTTCATCAACACCTTGCCATGTCTCTTCAGCCTAATCAATTCTGTCACCGTTGACGGGCAACTTTGTCTCTACAACTAGTTGTTTTTTCTGCTACGGATCGTCATCACTACTGGTTGCGTCTGTCACAGTTGGTTGGCCTATTACGCCGCAACTAATTAGTATTTTCGTCTTCATCGTCCGGCTATCTCCGTCGTTGCTGACTGGTGGTCTCGTCGTCATTGCTGGCCTACGTCGTCGCTGCGGATGTGCGTCTTCATCTTTAACACCGACTTGCCTTGGTCGCCAATGACTGGTATTCTCTCCTTCAAGATTGGCCTACTGCGTCACCATTGATAGGCGTCATCGTCTTTACTGCCAGTCGCCTCGTCTGTTGTTGCCGACTGATCTTCTCGATTCCACGACTACGCTTCTCTGTCACCATTGTTGAGAAACTTCATCTTCATAGCCGACCATTTCTGC